>JAPXFY010005597.1:0-12500 GCA_030674185.1 Monoplex corrugatus
CCCCCTTCCTCATAAAATGGCCTATAAATGTTGCTTGTCTTTTCTTAATCTTCCTTATGAGTGATCTACTTGTGTCTGCCTCCATCAAGACTGTCTCGTTTGTTTTCTTTGCTGTCTATGGAACTCTCAACATTCTTCTGAGAAACCACATCTCGGCTGCCTCGATCCTGCTCTGGCTTTGCTTGCTGACTGTCCATGCCTCGCATCCGTACAACAGTACTGGTTCTATATAACATTCAAGGACTCTCTTTCTGATGTTAATTGATAGGCATTTGTTGGTAAGAATGCTTGTCATCTTCTTTGAATGCTGTTTTGGCTTGGCCGATTCTGCCAGCTCTTTCTGATGTGCATCTGCCTTCTGATGAAATGACCATTCCCAGGTATTTGAACTTATTAACCTGTGTCAAGGTTGTGCATTTGCTGTTATTTTGCATGAGGGGACTTCATGTTTTTTTTACTGCAGCATAAGGCAGTAGGTGGTAGTATTTCTGACATCAGAATGACAGAAAGCAGCATAAGGCAGTAGGTGATGAGAGTTTTTGACATCAGAATGACAGAAAGCAACAAGGCAGTAGTAGGTGGTACAGTAAAGCCAGAACACCAGAAAGAGAGAACACCAGGTAGACCCAGGGGTGAAATATTGGACGGACTTGCAGGGTGGCTGAGGACAGAGAGAGTGGAAGACGTGCTTGCGGCAACACGGGATAGATACATGCATATGGAGGGCCATGATCGCCAACGCCATACGGCAGGACACTTGATGATGAAGATGATGATGACGTGGTACAGAGTCTGTCATCACGTACCCGTGACATTAACCAGAGTTAGCAGTTGGAAGACACTGGTGGCCAGAGTTGTCTAGCTGTGGCAGCACCGTTGAGGATGTCACTCATTAACTGGAGTCATCACTGTCATCCCATGACAAGCCTTTCAAATTTGAAACACAACCTGACTTCTACACGTGTTCTTTCGTTACCACTGTACAACTTCCAGTTGAAAGGTCTGGGCTTTCACCCTGCTCGGGAGGACATTTTGGTGGGTAAACTGTGGACATTTTGGTGGGCAAACTGTGGACATTTTGGTGGATAAACTGTGGACATTTTGGTGGATAAACTGTGGACATTTTGGTGGGTAAACTGTGGACATTTTGGTGGGCAAACTGTGGACATTCTGCTGGATAAACTGTGGACATTTTGGTGGGTAAACTGTGGACATTTTGGTG
The DNA here is from genome assembly GCA_030674185.1 of Monoplex corrugatus. Classification (NCBI taxonomy): domain Eukaryota; kingdom Metazoa; phylum Mollusca; class Gastropoda; order Littorinimorpha; family Ranellidae; genus Monoplex; species Monoplex corrugatus. The sequence goes on from JAPXFY010005597.1 coordinate 1,223, forward strand.
GGCAAACTGTGGACATTCAGCTGGATAAACTGTGGACATTTTGGTGGATAAACTGTGGACATTTTGGTGGGCAAACTGTGGACATTTTGGTGGGCAAACTGTGGACATTTTGCTGGGTAAACTGTGGACATTTTGGTGGGTAAACTGTGGACATTTTGCTGGGTAAACTGTGGACATTTTGCTGGGTAAACTGTGGACATTCTGCTGGATAAACTTTGCTGGATAAACTGTATACATTTTGCTGGGTAAACTGTGGACATTTTCCCGGTAAATTGTGGACATTGTGTTGGGTAAAATGTAGACATTTTCCTGGGACATTTTATCCAGTATCCAAGATCAACGTGTTAATGTGTCAAACCACGTTGGTATAATATACGCATGCAGAATGTATACAAAATATGCACGTTAAAGACCCTGTAGATTATGGCAGTGTCTGGTGGCTCACAGAAACATGAAAACACCCAGAATGCAAGCCCACGGAAGCGAAAGTGTGCAAACTGCAGGAACATACGGCGTGTAAAACGTGTAGGGAAATAAACCGTGCATACACGCATTTTGAAAAAAAATCGGAACGCATAAAAGATTACTTTGACAATCGAATGGGCAATGCATGTTTATTCTGATCCTGAGAAAAGTTGAGGTCTCTACCATCTCACTCCCTTACGATCTCAGCGTTATGGGACATCTCTACCTTAACTGTGAACCTTTTTTTAACATGAGAATGACTGAAGTAATAGTGTATGTAAAAGATGGATAATTATCTTGGAGAAGATTTTAGCAGACTGTGATATAGATTTTTCAGGACACGTTGTACTTATCAAAAAGTGTTTGTGGCAAGGTGTGTTTTTCTTCCCTAGTTAAAACCAGCCACCTTAAAGATTGGTTTTGATGACATCTTCCTTTCTGCATGCACTTCAGGGTGCATTTGTACTCATCCAAGTTCTTGTGTGGTAAAATGGCCTGATGCACGTCAGGTTTTCTGTCTGATAACTCCAAAACAAAATGCTAAAAGTTTTCACAAAGAATGTTCCCAGCAAAATTCGTCAGTTATATTTGTCGATACGAACAAATTACAAAAACGAACTTGGCTATTGGGAACAATGATGATATAATGTCAGAATCACTAGTAGTGTGGCTTCAAATTTCGAAATATTTAAATCTCAAGATAAAAGCATTAGGTTTCACTGGAACAGTCTCAGAGCTAGTCCTCACTACACAGGCATAACAGAAGCATAAAGACATAATGAAATGCTTCACTGAAAATAAAACATAGATGCTAAAACTCTATTTACAAACATACAAACAAAGAGAAGAAAGCAAAGGAAACATTAAAAGCAAACAATGGGAGAGGAGGGTAAGGACGAGAGACAGAAATTTTATTTCATTACCAAATGACTACTTGTGTGAATATCTGACACAATGGTATATACAGAGACATGCTTGGGCATCACACTACGAATAAATAACATATCTGTGTGTATATATACCCCCGTGTGATGCCTGGGATCTTTCAGTGTAATCTATCCCCACCTTCTGGAAATTCTGTGCTAGAAATTTCCTCTTTTCTGTCATTCTTTCTTTTTTCCTCCTTTGCTTTCTGTCAATCTTCCCATCATATTCTGCCATGTTAATCCATTTCATCTGTATGTGTTCGTTAAAGTCTTACATACTTTCTCTTAGCATTGATAATTGGGTACATGTGTTTAGTGCATTTTTGGCTCTAAGGAAATGACATACGCGGAAGCAATTTTAGGTAACTTAGGCCCGTTCTTATATACGTTTTATGTCTTTAGTTATGTTTAAATTTGTATTCGGGTATGTTTTTTAGTCCCCTGTGTGACACATCGGACGGAGTGGTCAACGCCAGGGGCATCTCCTTAGATTATGTGCTCGAATGCAATATGTGTACTTAATTTACCTTTTTTTTTTCCTGTTGAAGTTTTGTATGTTTTGAAGCAGTTACAGCACTGAAATGGCTCTACGCAGTCGGCGGGCTTTAAACAACAATAACAATAACAACCTTTTTCCAACTAGAAATCGTTGCTCAAATCTGTCTTTGCTAATTTACTGTCTGCCTAGAACAGAAAATACTGAAAGTGTCTTAGACAGGAAGCCATTTTGACCATTTTCCTGAACAAGACTGTTTCATATTTTTTTTCTGAATGAAAATGTATAATGTTCTGTGTTTTACAGTTATTGCTCCTCTCTCTCTCTCTCTCTCTCTCTCTCTCTCTCTCCTCTCTCTCTCTCTCCCATCTCTCTCTCCCTCCCCCCATCTCTCTCTCTCAACCTCTCTCTTTCTCTTTCTCTCCCCCCTCTATTTCTCTCCCCCCCCCCCCTCTCTCTCTCTGTTTATCTGTCTGTCTTTCTGTCTGTCTGTTTTGTCTATCTCAGTTTAGTGATGTGTAGATTGCATCTCCGTGTAAAATATATGTGTGTTTATAGCTTTCTCGTTCAGTAAATATGTGTAATTAACATTCATTTTGAACGTGTAAATTATACTGCTCCCCAAAAAAAATCGAAACAAAGCAACAACGACTACAACAATAAAAAAAAACACGAAAACAATGAAAGCACAAAGAAATAAAGAATATGATCAACTGCAAAAGTTTTGTATCCATTTTATGTTTATTTTAAAATATGTGCTCAATTTTAATCAAGCATTTATCTTTCTGCATAAGAGGAGAAACAGGAAAGTGTGGTATATTTTTCAACAACTGTTTTTCAAAGGAAAAGTGATATTCATGATTGTTTTATTTTTAGGTCTGTGTGTGATACATTTTACTCTGATCAGGTTTGGAGATACTGGAGTCTGGAAATAAGATTGGTGACAGAAAGAATGTTGTACTGTTGATATAAGGAACTGCTCAGTTTGGTGTTTTGACAGAAAACAAAGATGATGTGATGTGAAAGATTGGGTGGGGTGGGGGGAGGGGAGGGAATTCACTGCTTACAGTTTGTTCTAGTGCGCATATTGTTAACACACTGAACCGATAAAAGTATCGGGTACCATTTGAGAGTATTGATTCATGGCTGAAAGAAATCATGTTACAGTAATACAAATAATCATGATATACAGCCTCGCTATATGGTGATCACGAAATGAAGGAAACATTATTATCAGTTTCAGATGTGACCATTATCATATGAACAATGAGACATGAAATTGACTCTCTGGTGTGATTTTGTTATGTTTCCTTTTTAAACTGAACTAAAACTGATTTGGAATCAACTGTTACTCTTATCTTCATTCCTGTGTTATTTTGTTTTCATAATTATTTTCCCATTGTATATGTATGTTCTTCTTTGCTGTTTGATGGTGCTTGTTACTGATATCAGCAGAGACACAAATGGGTGCAATAGATTGTGAAATGTGCCAGGGAAAGTAATCCATGTTATTTTTGATAATGGCATTTGAACTGTGTGACAGACAGCATTTAAAACCAAAAGTTTACAAAGCAATGAAACCAGAGATTATGCGTGTTTGTGCTTGCAAAGTACATGTAAGTCGGCTTTTTTCTTAAAACATATTAAAAATATACTGTTTTTCTCTTTGTGTTTCTTAATTATGTGTGTGTGTGTGTATGTGGGGGCGGAAATGCCAGGGCCCCTTTCAATATAAACAATATCCCCATCTTCTGGAAATTCTGCGCTAGAAGTTTCCTATTTTCCGTCACTCTCTTTGTTTCTGCCTTGTTCCTTTGTTTTGTGTCATTTCTTCTTATCATGAAACAAAAATAAAACTATAACGAGGACGGAACACTTTGTACGAATCCGTCAAAGAGTTAGTTATTTAGAATGACAGCACCTATCAAATCTCGGTGAATGCTGATGACACAAGATATAACACATCTTTTCAGCAGTGAATACCTGTCTTGTCAGGGCCATCCCTCCTATTACATCATATCACCAGGGTGCCTCTGACGTTTACAATACGTTGACATAGTGTCAGCGCTTTTTGAGTCTAGGTGTGAAATGTCTTACAACAGAAGTGCATGGAAGCTATAGATACTTAATAAATCACTGGCACAGAAGATTGATTCCATTCATCACGCCTTCTGAAGATATCGCGTTGACATTTTTTCTTAATGCTATACATGGCAGAGTTGTGTAAACATATTTGTGAGAGGACAATAACACAGACGTTGTCAAAGGAGGTGGAAAAAAAAGGGTATACAGGGGTATAACCATCCGTGTAATTGAAAGGTTATTTAAACAGGTGTTGGGAAATAAAAATCTGTACAAATATGAGTGTAGAGATCTGGTGACATTTTTCGTTTTGATTTTTTTTCCTTTTAAAAAGGGAGAGGTTTTATTCCCTATTATTCAGAGTGTGTGCAAAATGTGCATATGAGTGTGTGTGTATGTGTATGTGCGTGTGTTTGTGTGTGTGTGTATTTGTGTGTGTGTGTGTGTGTGTGTGTGGTGTGTGTGTGTGTGTGTGTGTATTTGATGGTCCTACATGCTGAGTTCTTTCATAAGCACTTGACACTGACATGGCTAACAGGATCTTAACGTGCATAACTCATGTTCTACGTGCACACGATGGGAACTAACATATCTGCACACATGTTCACCATGGAGATTGGATAATAGCCATCCTTTACACACCATGATGGACTGGAACCTTGACATCAGATAGGAAGTCTGATGACTTACCCACTGGACTACTGCCCCACTCTCAAGATTCTGTTAGAACCTATGTGAAACTCCTGGCGGGAAAGAGCTAAACAGTCAAAGGGCGATGAACCAAAAATGAAACTATAACGAGCATGGAACACTTCGTACGAATCCGTCAAAGTGTCAAAATTATTTAGAATGACAGCACCTGTCAAACCTCCGTGAATGCTGATGACATGAGATATAACACATCTTTTCAGAAATGAATACCTACCCTGTCAGGGCCGTCCTTCCTATTACATTATATCACCAGGTACCTCTGACGTTTAAGATATATGGTGACATCAGAGTCAGCGCTTTTTGACTCTAGGTGCGAAATGTCTTACAAGAGAGGTGCATGGATACTTGTTTATGTTTTTTTCTGTTTTCAAAAAGGGAGTGGTTTTTATTCCCTATTATCCAGGAATGTGTGCATATGAGTGTGAATGTGTGTGTGTGTGTGTGTGTGTGTGTGTGTGTGTGTTGTGTGTGTGTGTGTGTGTGTGTGTGTGTGTGTGTGTGTGTGTGTGTATGTTGTGTGCATGAGAGAGAGAGAGAGAGAGAGAATGATTGCGCGTGTGTGTACTTTTGTTTCTTTTTCATCTGTTACCAAAATGTGTATACAAGATTTTCTCAGCTCTTTTACAATGGATTTGTATCAGATGGAGAAAAGGTATAGACTGTGAAGGAGTCATGGATGCACAATTGGAAGGGAGAAGGTGACGAGGACAAAATCACACAGACCACAAAGATTGACTGAAATCAGCACAGTTTGAGAAAGTTAGTGAAGAGAACTTTCTCAAAATCTGATTGGAAAAGAGCTGAGAAAATCTTGTTTGCACATTTTGGTAACAGACAGACAAACAAACAAAAGCACACACGAATGATCTTCTCTCTCTCTCTCTCTCTCTCTTCTCTCTCTCTCTCTCTCTCTCTCTCTCTCTCTCTCTTCTCTCTATTGTTTCTTCAACTTTTTGTTCAACTTTTTAAATTAATGTAAGTTTATCTCCAGTGAAGATATCACTTTATATTGTTTTTATGTTTGTTTGCCGGATTTGGGTCTTCCTCTTACTTATATGACTAATTATGTCGAGTGGTCAACTGTTTCTTCAACTTTTTCTTCTACTTTTTAAATTAATGTAAGTTTATCTCCAGTGAAGATATCACTTTATACTGTTCTTATGTTTATTTGCTGGATTTGGGTCTTCCTCTTACTTATATGACTAATTACGTCAGGTGGTCAACTGTTTCTTCAACTTTGTGTTCAACTTTTTGTTCAACTTTTTTCCTTCAATTTTTCTTCATCATTAGGAAAAAAATTCAAATGGATGTAATGTCAGCCATGATTATATTTATAAATCTTTGTTTCGGGAAAACGTCGCCGTAAAATTTAATGACTTTGTTTTATACTCCTTGCCACAAGGACAAAAATGTCAATGGCAATAAACCAGTTTATTCAGTTTCAGTTTCAGTTTCAGTTTCAGTTCTCTCTCTCTCTCTCCTCTCTCTCCTCTCCTCTCTTCTCTCTCTCTCTCTCTCTCTCTGTTTCCCTTCCTTGTCCACATCCTAAGTATTCTTAATAGAAGCTTGTCACATGACCCATCAAGATGATTGTACGAAGAATCCATTATATATAATGCATATATATATATATATATATATATTATATATATATATATATATGAGTGTATATGTATATGTCTATTTACTACTATCTATCTATCTATCTATACTTATATATAGTATATATATATATATATATGTATATACACATATGTACATATATATAGATAGACAGAGAGAGAGAGAGTGTGTGTGTGTGTGTGTCTGTGTGTGTGTGCGTACGTGCGTGCGTGTGTCTGTTTTGCGCTGTTGCTTGCTTGCACGCGGGCGTGTTGTGTGTGTGTGTATGTGTGTGTGTGCTTGTGTTTGTTCCTGCGTTTATTTCTGTGTGTGGTATCTCTCTCTCTCTCTCTTCCTCTCTCTCTCCCTCTCTGTGTGCGCGCGCATATGTATGTAAACAATCATGATAGGATTTGTAATGAATCTGATCATCTAGCAGTGTGTCTGTGCATGTGCGTGCGTGTGTGCAATGAATGCATGTGTTTGCGTAAAACGATCTTCTAATTCAGCCAGCCTTGTGCTGTGTGCCTGCGGGCAGTCAAGGCACGCGTTGCACGTGTTTCCGTCCACAGAAGCGAACTGTGTCAAAGTCACTCTGTCAAATCAACGCGCGTGACCCAGGACTCACCTCTGAGTTGGTTCAGACACATACCAGAAGCCTACAAGCTTACAGACAGCTGCTGAGGACGAATGAACTGTCTGAACCGTATTCTGTGTTTCACTTGTAATGGATACGAAGCTGGTTCACAGGTTAGCAAACAGTCTCCTTCAACTTCACTTTTACAAGCTTACTACCATCTTCAGGTGTGTGAGACTGTTGAACTTTGTTTTTGTTTACCTCTTTTTCCAGAATAGCTCGTGTATTCACTGTGCTAAGTTTAGTGAACATTTGTGAAGTTAGTGCTTGGTGGTAGTTGTGGATACGTTCGTGGCAGTTGCTTACATATAACCAAGAGTGACACTGGCCATGGCTGTTTTGCAAAACTTCTATGCTGGTCATGTACTGGAAAAATATGCTGGTCATGTACTAGAAAATTTTTTGATGTACAAATTGCAATCAGGCAGCAAAAGAAGAAAGAAGAAGCGGTGATGTGTTTCAGAAACTCTCTCATGAAGGCAGTGGTTATGAGCATGTGCAGAGTGTTGCAAAAGGCTCCAGCTGAGATGGATAGCATACTTATACATCCAGCCCACCTCCTGTTCTACCCTACTGGGGTCGCCGCCAGTGAAAACATGTCCCAGAAATGTCCATATGGGCAGTCAGAAAACTGTCCTTCCCGTGAAGAGATAGCTCATGTGTGGGTCAACTCCAGGATGGTGTATTATCTCGCCATGACTCACTTTTATCAAAGGAAATGTTTTAGGGAAATGGTCAAAGCGATAAAACAATCAGGATGCTTAGGCCAGACAGATAAGAAACAAGATGTAGTTTATCGTACTCTCCGAGTAAACCCATCTGGGACTGATGACAGTGCACACAAAAACGATCCTGAGTGCAAAATGATAGATTTGTATCACCGCTATGCTGTTCATAAGTTTGGTGATAAGCAGTATACTGTCCACGAAGCCAATATGGAAACAGGTAATTTCATCATCAGCAACCCCAATGGCGATTTTCTCCATGTCTGGATGCCGCGAGTGTTGAAGGAGAGAAGCTCGTGTCAGTATTTATTGGCACAAGATCTGCTTATTGAATACGACAAAGAAACGTATAGTTTACCTGTACTTATGGATAAATTAAAACAGGAAAATAAAGCACTGACACTGGAGTTAACTGAGCTAGTGGAGCCATCAGAGAGGACAACACAGCATGCACAACAGGTCGCACCACCAGGACAAAACCTGGCATCCAACGTTAGCAGCAAAATGGCCACAGACAAGCCAGAAGACCAAGCAACAGAACGAACATCAAGGAGCGACAAGAACATGCCCTCCAACAGTAGTAACACACCCAGTTGTGCTGATCTTATGGAGATGCTACAGTCAGAAATCGTCGCCTTAAGAAAAAGCACAGAACACATTCACACCAATTTGACCGTTGTTCAGTCTGACATCGTTTCCTTGAAAACAAATGCATATAAACTGTTTCACAGGTACGATGACAAGCTAGAGTCAGAATTCGATAAATTTTCAGAGCGGCTGATGTCAGAAGTGAGAACATATCTAAAAAGTAATCACAAGAATGAGAAAGAAGACGACTCCAGAGACACAGACAGTCGTGACGATCAATAACTATCGACAAAGAAGGAAGTGGATGTGGGCATCACACTACGAATAAATAACAAGTGTGTGTGTGTATATATCCCCGTGGAGATGCCTGGGATCTTTCAGTGTAAAATCGTATCCCCACCTTCTGGAAATTCTGTGCTAGAAATTTCCTCTTTTCTGTCACTCTGTTTCTGTCTTCTTCCTTTGTTTTCTGTCATTTCTTCCTATCATTTTCTGCCATGTTAATCCATTCATCTGTGTGTGTTTGATAAAGTCTTCATACTTTCTCTTAGCATTGATAATTGGGTACATGTGTTGAGTGCATGTTTGGCTCTAAGGAAATGACATGCGGAAGCAATTTTACGTAACTTAGGCCCGTTCTTATATACGTTTTATGTCCTTAGTTATGTTTAAATTTGTATTCGGGTATGTCCCATGTGTGATAAATTGGACGGAGTGGTCAGTGCCAGGGGCATCCCCTTAGATTATGTGCTCGAAAGCAATGACATGTGTACTTAATTTACCTTTCTTTTCCTGTTGAAGTTCTGTATGTTTAGAAGCGGTTACAGCCATGAAAAGGCTCTACGCAGTCGGCTGGGCTTTAAACAACAATAACAATAACACTCTTTTTCCAACTGTAGAAATCGTTGTTCAAATCTGTCTTTGAAAATTTACGTGTCTGCCTAGAACAGAAAATACTGAAAGTGTCTTAGACAGGAAGCCATTTTGACCATTTTCCTGAACAAGACTGTTTCACATTTTTTTCTGAATGAAAATGTATAATGTTCTGTGTTTTACAGTTATTGCTCTCTCTCTCTCTCTCTCTCTCTCTCTCCCTCCTTCCCTCCCTCAATCTCTCTCTTTCTCTCTCCCCCTCTATTTCTCTCTCTCTCTCTCGCTCTGTTTCTATCTGTCTGTCTGTTTTGTCAATCTCCGTTTAGTGATGTGTAAATTGCATCTCCGTGTAAAATCAAACAGAAAAATATATGTGTGTTTATAGCTTTCTCGTTCAGTAAATATGTGTAATTAACATTCATTTTGAGCGTGTAAATTATACTGCTCCCCCCAAAAAAATCGAAACAAAGCAACAACGACTACAACAATAATAAAAAAAAAACGAAAACAATGAAAGCACAAAGAAAGAAAGAATATGATCAACTGCAAAAGTTTTGTATCCATTTTATAGTTATTTTAAAATATGTGCTCAATTTTAATCAAGCATTTATCTTTCTGCATAAGAGGAGAAACAGGAAAGTGTGGTATATTTTTGAACAACTGTTTTTCAAAGGAAAAGTGATATTCATGATTGTTTCATTTTTAAGTGTGTATGTTACATTTTATTCTGATCAAGTTTGAAGATACTGGCCATGGCTCTCGTGGAGTTCGGAAACTAGAATGGTGACAGAAGGAATGTGGTATTGGTAATATAAAGAAACTAGAATGTTGACAGAAGGAATGTGGTATTGGTAATATAAAGAAACTAGAATGGTGACAGAAGGAATGTGGTATTGGTAATATAAAGAAACTAGAATGGTGACAGAAGGAATGTGGTATTGGTAATATAAAGAAACTAGAATGGTGACAGAAGGAATGTGGTATTGGTAATATAAAGAAACTAGAATGGTGACAGAAGGAATGTGGCATTGGTAATATAAAGAACAACTCCGTGGCGTGGTTTCACAGAAAACAAAGATGATGTCACGTGAAAAATTGGGTGGGGTGAGAAGGGAGGGGGAAGGGAATTCGCTGCTGACAATTTCCAGTTTTTTCTTGTGCACATATTGATAACATACTACATCTATAAACGATTTGGGTCCCATCTGAGAGTATTGATTCATGGCTGAAAGAAATCATGTTACAGTAATACAAATAATCATGATATACAGCCTCGCTATATGGTGATCACGAAATGAAGGAAACATTATTATCAGTTTCAGATGTGACCATTACCATATCAACAATGAGACATGGAATTGATTCTCTGTTGTCATTTTGTTATGTTTCCTTTTTAAACTGAACTAAAACTGATTTGGAATCAACCGTTACTCTTATCTTCATTCCTGTGTTATTTTGTTTTCATGATTATTTTCCCGTTGTATTATGCATGTTCTTCTTTGCTGTTTGATGGTGCTTGTTACTGATATCAGCAGAGACACAAATGGGTGCAATAGATTTTGAAATGTGCCAGGGAAAGTAATCCACGTTATTTTTGATAATGGCATTTGAACTGTGTGACAGACAGCATTTAAAACCAAAAGTTTACAAAGCAATGAAACCAGAGATTATGCGTGTTTGTGCTTGCAAAGTACATGTAAGTCGGCTTTTTCTTAAAACATATTAAAAATATACTGTTTTTCTCTTTGTGTTCCTTAATTATGTGTGTGTGTGTATGTGGGGGCGGGAATGCCAGGGCCCCTTTCAATATAAACAATATCCCCATCTTCTGGAAATTCTGGCTAGAAGTTTCCTTTTTCCGTCACTCTCTTTGTTTCTGCCTTGTTCCTTTGTTTTGTGTCATTTCTTCTTATCATGAAACAAAATAAAACTATAACGAACACGGAACACTTTGTACGAATCCTCAAAGAGTTACATTATTTAGATGACAGCACCTATCAAACTCGTGAATGCTGATGACACAAGAATAACACATCTTTTCAGCAGTGAATACCTCTTGTAGGGCCGTCCCTCCATTACATATATCACCAGGGTGCCTCTGACGTTTACAATACGTTGACATAGTGTCAGCGCTTTTTGAGTCTAGGTGTGAAATGTCTTACAACAGAAGTGC
>JAPXFY010005598.1:5000-10000 GCA_030674185.1 Monoplex corrugatus
GTTTCTGTCTTTGTTTGTCTGTTTGTCTCTGTATGTAGGTCTCTGTCTGTCTTTGTATATGTCTCTTTCTGTGTTGGTTTATCTGTCTCTTTGCCTACGTCTGAATGTCTGTTTGTGTGTCTTTCTGTCTCTCTGTACCAATATGTCTGTCTGTTTCTTTCTGCCTGTCTGTTTCTTTTTGTTTGTCACTGTCTGAATGTCTGTCTCTGCCTGTCATTGTATCTGTGTGTATGTCTTAGTAATTACGTGTGTTTATGTCTGTGTATATCTCTCTGTGTCTGTCCCTGTTGTCCACATGGTTTACAGTTTTACCAGATAAGATAAATAACCTTTCTAGTTTTAACCAGTCACCGTGGTGTAGTGGTTAACGCAACAGACTACCGACTGGAAGGTTGTGGGTTCGAATCCCCATCGGGTACCTTCAAAAATCATTGTGGGATTTTTCGGCTCTAGCCGAGTTGGGCGTGCTATGGGCTCATTGAGAAGACTGGAACCACACAGTCGAGTCTCATCCACTTCGCGGTTGCGTCATTGAGGATATTGCTCAAATCTTCTGACCAGCACCGCAGGTGTTGTGTCTCTCGGACCTGGTTGACACCAGGATATATTATGATAGTAAGTGAAGAGTACAGCCCTGTCACGCAGTCTCAGTCCTAGATGGAACTCCACAGCATCATGATTATCGTTCACATCCACATCATCATCATCGCATAATAAAAACTGTTTCAGCTTCTGTGGCTATTAAAGTGGTATAGAAAATGGGACGAAAAAAAAAAGTTCCATCTAAGACTGGGATTGCGTGACAGGACTTTACTCCACGCTTTCTATCATAAGATATCCTGGAATCAACCAGGCCCGAGAGATACAGACACCTGCGGTGCCGGTCGGAAGATTTGAGCGACAACCTCAGTGACGCATTGGTGAAGTGGATGAGACTCGATTGTGTGGTCCCAATCTTCCCAATGAGCCCATAGCACGCCCAACTCTAGGTAGGAGCTGGTTAGAGCCGAAAAATCCCACGATGATTTTTTTTTTAAGGGACTGAAAGGGATTCGAACCCACAAACCTTCCAGTCGGTAGTCCGTTGCGCTAGCCACTACACCCCCAGCGACTTGTCTATATAACCTTTATAGTTTTACCGGAGAAGACATCTGATCTGTCTGGGTCTGAAGAGAAGAACGACGAGGCGGGATGAACGGCTTTGTGGTTTTAACCTAACATAAAGCAGGGATTTCTGGACGTCTTGTCGAGTGTCATTATGTCGTCTGCTTTTTTTTTTGGTTTTTTTTTTTTTTTGAAATAGATTATCTCCAGTTGGTGTTGTATGTGTGTGTGTGTGTGGGTGTATGTGTGTGTGTGTGTTTGTGTGTGTGTGTGTGTGTGTGTGTGTGTGTGTGTGTGTGTGTGTGTGTGTGTGTGTGTGTGGTGGTCTTTGATTTAATGTCTTCTGCTTTTTTAAAAAAAAAAAAAAGATTATCTCCACTTGGTGTTGTGTGTGTGTATTTGTGTGTTTGTGTGTGTGTGTGTGTGTGTGTGTGTGTGTGTATGTGTGTGTCTGTTTGTGTGTGTGTGTGTGTGTGTGTGTGTGTGTGTGTGTGTGTGTGTGTGTGTGTGTGTGTGTGCATGCGCGAGTATGGCTGTCTCTGACAAGCATATGTGGAGACGATTTTCTCAGCTATGTATTAATAGATCTTTACCAAATTTTAGTCTAAGATGTGGACCATTGTAGAGTTGTGAAAGTATTGAATACAACCAGACAAAACAGGCGCATTTTTTCGGCCAATTGGCCTTTTTCAAGCGTAAGATCACAAACAAACAAACAAACACCAGATACAAAAATTAGGAGAAAAAGACTGAAACTTCCCTGCTGCTCCGACCAGTGTGAGAAAAGGAATAAACTGACTAAAGTGACATCATAATGTGTTTCTGAGTAAAATATACCAGAGCTTTAGTGAGATGAATTCTGCAATTTGAAAAGTGGTCATGCTGATTGTTTTATCCTGAAGAGGGTCCAGGGCTAAAATTAAAACTAAAATTAAAACTTCAAATTAAAAAGTGATCCCTTGTTTTTAGCTTCCTTCATTTATATGAATAATATATCTTGATTGTCGACAGACAGAGACATCGTTTTTTTTTTATAGAACTACCTCTATATAGAAAAGCCGTTGCTATGAAATCCATTAAAACAAATGTACAGGACTGATTTTAACAGAAAATGACTTAACTTTCCCAAACTAGCGTGTAGCCTACTTGATACAGATTAGACAACACTGAATAGTTTATTAACTCTCCTTAATAATAAAACCAAGAATGAACTTTGCAACAAAAGGTTGTTAGCTGATGATGTGTTCTTACTAGTAGCCTGTCTGTGTAAAAGGGAACTACTGTTGACGTCATATATATATACGTCACAGGCAGTGCAGAATAGAACAAAGATCGAAAATGTCAGTATGGCCCAACTACAGGTTACTGATACTGTCATTCTTCTCATTTTTTTCGATTTTGAAATAAATTTATATGTTTAAACACTTATGTTCGTACACATGCGCGCGCGCGCACACACACACACACTCACACTACACACACACGTGCGCGCGCACACACACACACACACTACAGACACACACACATTACACACACACACACACACACACACACACACACACACACACACACACACACACACACGCACACACACACTGCACACACACACACACACTACAGATAAACAGACACACACAACACACACACCACACACACACACACACACACACACACACACACACACACACACACACACACACACACACACACACCACACACACACACACTGCAGATAAACAGACAAACATACACACACACACACACACACACACACACACACACACAACACAACACGTACGCATGGGTGCACACGCGCACACACATATGCCCACATCTACTCTATAAAAAAAATGTGACCCTTTATGGGAAAACGAGGCTAAAGTGCAACTTTTTGTTGTTGTTGAGATTTTGCCTCATCTTGATTCATATCAATTATAAGACATGATAACATTTTGGGAAATGGAAGACTACATCTTAAGGACTCCAAACAGGGAAAGAACACAATTGACCCAATTTTGATCACTCCAGCTATTCTTAGCCATAGCTATGGCTGACCGGCTGTGTCTTTAGGCTCCTTTTGGCATTAAGTTTATTATTTCTATTTCAAGTTCATTAGTCTATTTGCGTTTTTTAGACGGAGATACAAAGTGTTAATGTAGTAATGCTAGTGGTTGCAATACCTTGTTTGTTGTTTTAATATTTTTTGTTGTATTTGTTTTGTTTTGTTCGTTTATTTTACTTAGCTTTCTGATTTTTTTTTTCTCATATGCGTGTATGCGGGTTGTTTTTGCCCACACAGTGCAGTCGGTATGTTACTTCACAGTCTGCGTAGTCGGTCTTCGGTGGGCGTCCATGCTGGATGTTTTTATTTTTCGGTTTTCCATAAGTCAACTATTGACATATAGGGTTTTGCGTAGGGTAAATGCCAGCAGATTTGGATGGAGCGCGTAAGGAACTTTTCGAGTGCGATGAATCCTGATTGAAACAAACTCCAAACATCACACCCCCTCCCTCTCCCCTGTCTCTCCTCTGTGTGTAATTATTTCCGCCTTTGTCTGTTTCACCTTCTGCTGAGCTCCGCCAACGCCTTGTGTATTTTTAGCTCGTCAGTTTACTGGCATTACATCTGTCTCTCTCTCTTTTTATTCCCCTCTACCCACCCCCCTTCCCCCACCGCCTTACACTATACTCCCCCCTCCCCCGTCACCCTCTCCTCCCCCTTTTCTCCCTCACGACAGTGTAATAATCTGCTCTCCGAAAATAACGGTAACAAGCAGTCAGTGTCTTTGGTTTGGCATTGAGCAGTGCGCCTGTGTGTTTTTATTATTCATATAATTTTTTATTTTATATTATATATATATATAAGTATTTGTTTCACATCTGTTTTATCTTCACGGATTGACACACTTGCTGCAGGGGTTGACTGATGGAATAAAAAGGATCAGCTTTTCTGATTTATTTTCGGGTACATGTATGCGCGTTGTTTTGCTGAGGGAGACGAGTGGTAGAATGGCTCAGACGTTCGCCTGCCAGTAAGTAAACTCGAGGTTCCAGGGTTCGCTCCCCGTAGAGGCCTCAACTTTTCTCCTCAGTTTGACCGGAAAATCGAATTGAATGTCTATTCCTTTGGAAGGGGATGAAAAACGAATCGGACCAGTGTGCCTTCTGGCTGGGCACGCTAAAGATCCCATGGCAGTTGAAAATCGTGAAGAGCAGGGCATTGCCCCGCTGCCTTGATAGAAAACATTGGACAGGTTGATTTTCCAGGTCCCACCCCTTGAAAACCAATTAGCCTTCTTGCCTTTCTGAAGTCTTGATAAAAAAAATAGTGAACATGAATATGAATTTGAAACGAGGGAGAGAGGATGGGCGCTGCCCTCGTGGTGCTCACCCTGGGAAATGTTGAGGTCTCCGTCACCTCACTCCTCTACGACCCCAGGGTTATGGAACTATGTAGGTAGGACCTCAGGACCTGGCCAGCTCTTGGGTTTATGTGCAGGCTTAAGGCTTGTGCCGTAATCATTCTGGATTTTCTCCATCACATGGCACTTGTGACGATAGTGCGTTTGGAATTCATTCCGAGCACGGAGACGTCATCTTGAGAAAGTGACACTGAAACTGTGCAGGCGGTATGTTCCTGCGCAGTCTGCACACTCTGTCTTCGGTGGGTGTGCTTGCTGGGTGTTTTCAGGTTTCCATAGGCCACCAGACACTGACATGACTTAGCAGTTTATGCGTTCGCGGGGTCTACACACATGTTGACTTGGGAGATCGGAGTATGAACGTACTATATGTATGTAAGCATGTATGTATGTGATCATGGTGTATGTGTGTGTGTGTGTAGTGTGTGTGTACGTGTGTACGTGTGTGTGTGTACGTGTGTGTGTATGTGTGTG
>JAPXFY010005600.1:7500-14638 GCA_030674185.1 Monoplex corrugatus
TTCGCCATTTTACGGCCCTCACACTGCCCGGCACGGTGATCGACTCAACTCCGGTTCCGTCGATTCTGTGCTCGCCCCCTTCGTACAGCTTAACTCCGGTTCTGCTGGTACTGTTTCAGCCTCCATGGCTGATGGGCGCATTGGGCATGGGTCTCCTTCGGGAGGCAAGATGGACCGTAATGTGAGCGGAACCGGCTCACCCCCTGGTTCGCCAGGCGGGACACCCCCTGGTTCGCCAGGTGGGCCAAGGGAGACAACCCCACCCTTACGGGCGTCAGATCGTCGATCCGCCCCGGTTGTCTCCCTTCCTCCCCCACAGCCTGCTGCTGCACCCGCCACAACCTCTCTGTCCCATTCCGGACAGAGCACTTGGGCGCCTTGGCAACTACCAAGCGACCCATGGCGGGCTGCCACATCTCTGTCCCATTCCGGACAGAGCACTTGGGCGCCTTGGCACATGCCTAGCCGCCCCCAGCAGGCTGGCCCTTTGGGCACTGGGGACCGGGCCAGGCCCTACCCTTCATGGGGTCAGGGTCCTGATGCCCCTTGGGCTCAGCCCATGCCGCATCCCATGGCACCGCACATGGTACCGTGGCACCCATCCTTGGGATTTCCCCCGGCCTCGGCCACGGGATGCACGTGGTGGCCCGGCTTTATGCCCGGCGCCCCACCAGCGCAGGACTCACCCTGCCCAGCCCCCCCGGCACCACCCGTGTTGGACACAACACCGGGGCTGCCTCCTGGGGGCTCTGACCCGGGTCCCACAACCGTGGCACCCCGGTCAGACTCTCCGCAGACTCTCGCCCCCTCCATAGGCGGGCCAGAGGACTCGGACTCGGCCTCAGAGGATGAGGCCCCTGCCCACATGGCATTCTGCTTCCAGGATGCCATGGACCGGCTGGCACAACTCACACCGGAGGCGGTGTCCACTGTGCCAGAGCCCAAGGCTCCCAAGCTTGGCTCGGCCGAGCGCCTTTTCAGCGCTCACCCTACCTCAGCCCCACGGGCCTCCTTGCTAAAACAGTCCGACATGGTGGCTGACTGCCTCAGGCAAGCCCAGGACACCGCCAGGGGGAAAGAGGCACAAGATTTCGTTCCAGGATCTGTGCCTGACTTCCCGGGAGCCTTGCCCTTCAGGAAATTCCTGAAGCCGGCACCGCTCCCCTTCCAGCGGAAGCCCTTCATGGCCCATGGGCCTATCCCTGACGCTCCCCTCTCGCTCACACAGGAGAACCTCCTCCTTGTGAACGATCGCTCTCGGGCCCAGCCGCAGCATATCTCCATCACGGAGAAATGCTTGACGGAATGGGAGGAGAACGCGAGACGGGGGCTGGTGGCAACCTCCGCCCTGGACTCATTCTTGGGCGGCCTAGGGGAAGCCCTGAAGGACCCCAACCAGCAGTCCTTCACGCTCCGCCAGGCGCCTGACCAGGCAACCATCGTGGCCTTTATCCAGGCCATGGCGCAGGGGCTCAGATCCGTGGCCGAATCGCAAGCACGCACGTATCTGAACGCCGTCATGGCGAGGCGGGATGCCATTCTCGCGGCATCCTCGGTTGCCACCTCACCGTCGGCAAGGGCCTCCTTGCGCGTGGTGCCCGTCCAGCCGGGCTCCCTCTTCGGGAACCATGTTCAGGCCGTCCTGAAGCACCAGGCGGACATAAAAAGGGACCTCGCCCTCCATTCGAGGCCCTCTCGCCCTGCCGTGAAGCGCCCGGCTCCAGCGGCCTACCCGCCAAACAGGCCCACCCACACCAAGTTTCGGGCCGATCCCAGGCCCCAAGGGCACAGGAGACCGCAACAGCATTCGGGCAGGCCGGTGGCCCGGCCTAAGGCCCGCAGGCCGGCTCCCTCTCAGCCGGCCAACCCCCAATGACTCACCCCCGGCCTGAGGCCATCACCCCCCACGGGCGATCCTGTGGGCAGTCTCTCCAGACACATCGACGCGTGGGAGAGGCTGCCCGCCAGCCCGTGGGCCCTGCGGGTGATCAGGTCGGGGTTCCGCCTTCCTTGGGGCCCAAGGAAGGCTCCTCTCACGCTCTCTCCCCCTGCTTTCGCACTTCCTCAAGATCGCTCGGCCTCGCAGGCCCTGGATCAGGAGGTTCTTTCGATGTTAGCCAAGGGGGCTACGGAGGAAGTTTCCTTCGCTGCGTCCCCGGGATTCTATGGACGCATCTTTGTGGTCCCCAAAACTTCGGGGGGCTGGAGGCCCGTCCTGGACCTCTCCTCCCTAAACCGGTTCCTCCGCGTCCTCCATTTCCGTATGGAGACCCCTATGTCCATCCGCGAGGCCTTGCACCCGGGCGACTGGGGGATATCCATCGACCTCAAGGATGCATACTTCCATCTCCTCATTCACCCCAGGGACAGGAAGTACCTCAGATTCGTCTGGAGGAACCGGATCTTCCAATTCAGGGCACTGCCCTTCGGTCTGGCACCCGCCCCTTGGCTCTTCATGAAGGTGGCGAGGGAACTCTGCATGCATGTTCGGGAGAAGGGCATCCGCCTCAAGGCCTATCTAGACGATTGGCTTCTACTCGCCTCCTCCAAAGAACAGTGTGCGCAACAAGCATCCCAGGTCCTGCAACTCTGTCACAACCTGGGCTTTGTCTGCAACGAGGAGAAGTCGGACCTAACTCCCTCCAAACAATTCCAGTTCCTGGGCATGTCCTTCGACACCTCCAAGTGGAGGGTCACCCCGTCTCCCCAGCGCTTACTGCGCCTTCAGGGCCTCTTAGCCCAACTGCTCCCCCAACTCCAAGCGCCAGCAAGGAAGCTGGCCTCCCTACTGGGCCTTATGGAGTCGCTGGCACCCCTAGTGCCACTGGGTCGTCTTCTCAAGCGGCAATTCCAACGCGGCTTCAGGAAGCGTTGGTCACAGTCGCTTCAGCCATGGGACCTCCCGGTCCACCTGGGCCCTTGGTTCATATCAGCAGTGACCAAATGGCGCTCCCAGTCACGCCTGGCCCAGGGAGTCCCCATCACACTGCCCCCTCCTCAGGAGCACTTGTTCACGGACGCGTCCACCTCCGGGTGGGGAGCCCATGTCGGCACGCTGACAGCCGCAGGTCGGTGGTCGACCGACCTCATGCCCTGCCACATAAACATGTTGGAACTGGAGGCAGTTTGCCTGGCACTCGGGGAGTTTCTCCCCTTTCTGAAGGGAAAACATGTCCGCATCAACACGGACAACACCACAGTAGCTTGTTACATCAACAAGCAAGGGGGCGCCCGCTCCCACTCCTTGTCTCGGAGAGCGGAACAGCTCCTCATCTGGTGCGAGGAACACTCGATTCAGCTCTCAGCAAAGCATGTCCCGGGGAAGATCAACATACTTGCGGACTCTCTCAGCAGATCCCACATGATTCTTCCCTCGGAATGGACACTGGTCCATGCAGTCCTGGAGCCAGTATGGGCAGCATGGTTCAAACCACACGTGGACCTCTTTGCCACCAGGTTCAATCACCGCCTCCCTTTGTACGTCTCTCCAGTTCCGGACCCAGCGGCCTGGGCTGTAGATGCCCTATCCATTCCATGGTCGAACCTCATCGGCTATGCCTTTCCCCCGTTCCCCATTATGGGGAAAGTGCTGAGGAAAGCCAGGGAGGACGCAGCGACATTAATCCTTGTCGCACCCAAATGGCCAGCACAGGCATGGTACCCAGAACTTCTGCACCTGTCCCATGTGCCGCCGCTAAAACTCGCGGTATCGAGCCGCTCCATCCTCCAACCCAGGTCAGGCATTCCGCACGGCAATCCAGACGTTCTAAACCTTCACGCCTGGATGCTGTGCGGGACTCGATGTCTTCATTAGGCCTGTCCTCGGCCGTAATCGGCCTTGTGCAGCAAGCTCACAGGCCGGGCACACAGGGGGTGTACAATGCCCACTGGAATGGCTGGGTCTCTTGGTGCACCTCAAATGAGGTGTCACCCCATTCACCCTCTCGCTTGCAGTTGGCCAACTACCTCGGCTTTCTGTCCACAGAGAAAAAGCTTTCCGCATCCTCAGTGAAGGTCCACAGGGCGGCCATCTGCACCACCATCCGTCAGTTGGGTGGTCCGTCCTTTGAGCACGATCCTCTATTGCGGAATCTCGTCAGAGGGGCTTCTCTCCAGGAACCCAGGAACCCCCGCCGAACCCCGGCGTGGGATCTCTTTCTTGTCCTCTCATCCCTTAGACTCCCCCCTTACGAACCCATCAGGGAGTGTTCCCTGAAGTTCCTCTCTTTCAAGACGGCCTTTCTCGTCTCTCTCGCATCGGGGAGGCGCTGCAGCGAAGTGCACGCCCTTAGTGGTCTCCCCGGAGATGTTGCTCTCGAACCTGATGGCTCGATGTCTCTCCGCCTACTCCCGGAATTCTTGGCCAAGAACCAGTCTCCAGGTTCTCCTTCGCCGGCCATCCACATCCATCCCCTCACGTCTATCCTCGCTCCGGACGACGAGGATCGCACTCTCTGCCCGGTTCGCGCACTGCGAGCGTACAGAAAGCGGACGAAATCTTCTCGCCAGCAGCGGCGCCACCTTTTTCTCTCTTACAACGAAAACTATAGAAAGGACATTAGACGC
Source organism: Monoplex corrugatus (assembly GCA_030674185.1). Lineage (NCBI taxonomy): Eukaryota > Metazoa > Mollusca > Gastropoda > Littorinimorpha > Ranellidae > Monoplex > Monoplex corrugatus. The sequence continues at coordinate 12,067 of JAPXFY010005600.1, forward strand.
ACGTCCATCTCTCGATGGCTGAGGGAAGTCATCAAGGCTGCGTATGCCAGGTCGAGCGCCGAGCTAGCTGTCTTCTCCCCAAGGCCCCATGAGATCAGAGCATGGGCTTCTTCGCTGGCAGTCATCCACAATGCCAGCATCCAAAACGTCCTAGACGCCGCGTACTGGCGTTCCCCGGGCACTTTCATCCAGTTCTACCTGCGCGACGTCTCCCGTCTGCGCGAAGATGGGTCCAGGGGTATCGCTTCCGCTGTGGTGGCCCAACACCCCATCTCAGCCACACGCCCTGACTCCTGCCATTCCTCCAGGCGTTAACCAGGTAAGCCCTCCATCCGGGTAGTGCTATTCTGCATTTGTGAGCCACGGTATAGTATGTGTAATTAAAAGGAAATTTTCCTTCTAAAATTACGTTTAATCTAACATACTTACCGTGGCTCACGCAGAGTCCCTCCCGACCTCCCCGCCTTCCTGGTTCCTTCTAGCCACAGTCAGGGTCAAGGTCAAGGTCTCCTCGAAAAGAGGAAGAGCACCTGCGCATGCGCAAGACGTAGACACTCTCAGAGTTACTGTCCCTTCGGACTTTATTGTTACGAGGCAGAATTGGCAAACCGCTGTCGCTTATTGCATTTGTGAGCCACGGTAAGTATGTTAGATTAAACGTAATTTTAGAAGGAAAATTTCCTGTCTATGTATATATCATAATTCTGTTTTCAGTGTTGTATACATATATTTTAATTGTTTTCATTGTTGTATACATATATTTTAATTGTTTTCATTGTTGTGTTCATATATTTTAATTGTTTTCATTGTTGTGTTCATATATTTTAATTGTTTTTACTGTTGTATACATATATTTTAATTGTTTTTACTGTTGTATACATATATTTTAATTGTTTTCATTGTTGTGTTCATATATTTTAATTGTTTTTATTGTTGTATACATATATTTTAATTGTTTTTACTGTTGTATACATATATTTTAATTGTTTTCATTGTTGTGTTCATATATTTTAATTGTTTTCATTGTTGTGTACATATATTTTAATTGTTTTCATTGTTGTGTACATATATTTTAATTGTTTTCATTGTTGTGTACATATATTTTAATTGTTTTCATTGTTGTGTTCATATATTTTAATTGTTTTCATTGTTGTGTACATATATTTTAATTGTTTTCATTGTTGTGTACATATATTTTAATTGTTTTCATTGTTGTGTTCATATATTTTAATTGTTTTCATTGTTGTGTTCATATATTTTAATTGTTTTCATTGTTGTGTACATATATTTTAATTGTTTTTACTGTTGTATACATATATTTTAATTGTTTTCATTGTTGTGTTCATATATTTTAATTGTTTTTACTGTTGTAACTTGTATACATATATTTTAATTGTTTTCATTGTTGTATACATATATTTTAATTGTTTTCATTGTTGTGTTCATATATTTTAATTCTGTTTTCATCGTTGTACACATAAGTTTTAATTATGTTTATCTTTACCAAGACAAATAGTTCTGCTTTCATCACTCTGTGCCACGGGCTACCACCTGAAGTTTCTCATGGTTTTTTTTTTTTGTTTCGGTTTTTTTTTTAACGACTGAATGTATGTGTTGGCAGGTGGACCCTTTCCACACTTTGTTTGGGTTGGCCGGCCTGTCGCTGTTGGGAGACTCCTCGGTACAACCCGTCAATCCTGTCTACTGTATGCCCGACAGCATCATACGTCGTCTCAACCTGGCTACGGACACCGACTGTTTGTGATGACATTTGGACTGGATTGGACTTTTTCTGTTTTAGAATTTGGGAGGGGAGGGGGTTTGTTTCAGGTCATTTAATTGTTTTTTTGTTTGTTTGTTTTTTGGACAATTTGGGAGGGGAGGGGGGGGGTTGTTTCAGGTCAGTTGGTTTTGTTTTTGTTTTGTTTTTTACAATTTGGGAGGGGAGGGGGGGTTGTTTCAAGTCATTTGGGTTTTTTGTTTTTGTTTTCTTTTTGTATTTTGTTTTTTAACAATTTGGGAGGGGAGGGGGGTTGTTTCAGGTCATTTGTTTGTTTGTTTGTTTTTTTCCTGATGTAGGCTAAAGTATATCGGCATCGTGAAGATTGTTTTTGAGACCAGCTCTTATAATGAGGACGAATTCAGAGTGTCTATTTGTCTGTTTTGCTTTGGCAGACTTGGGGAACACAGCCCAAAGTTGCTTGTGATAATACTGCACATTGGAGTGGTTTCATTTTGCATGTGTTGAACTGAAAACAACTCCAACGGGTTCATGGTTTTGCCCAGATTGTGAACTACAAAAAGACTCTAATCACAAGAAGCAGAAAGAGTAATTTGTCAATAAGAAAGAGTAATTTGTCAATATGACCAGATACCTAAGCATGTGTGTGTGTGTGTGTGTGTGTGTGTGTGTGTGTGTGTGTGTGTGTGTGTGTGTGTGTGTGCACGCGCATGCATCTGTGTGTGTGTGTGCCTACATGGTGTTGAATCTTTCACTCAGATAACAACTTACAGCTCGTGTCAGAATTAAATCATTTACTTCACTAGAAGAACATCAGAGTTGAAGGGCCAG
>JAPXFY010005601.1:0-14635 GCA_030674185.1 Monoplex corrugatus
CAGTTGTACAGCTCAACATGGCTTTTCAGAAATACAAGGAAATGACAATGGGGATTTTCTTTAAAATATTTGATGCGAAGATACAGCCCATACTATTATATGCATCTGAAGTCTGGGGATTAAACAGACTGCAGCACATTGAAAAGGTACATTTAATAGCATACAAAAGATTTTTGGGTGTACCTGTAAGGACACCAAACATGATGGTATATGCTGATCTGGGAAGATGCCCTCTATATATAAATTCTAGTATTTCATGCTTAAGATATTGGTTTAAACTGTTACAAATGGATGTAGAAAGATTACCGCATAAAGCTTACTGTATGTTACTAGAACTAGACATAAATGGAAAGGATTGTTGGGTATCAGATGTAAGGAAAATCTTGTGCGAGACTGGATTTAACATCGTATGGATGCAGGCAGGAGTAGCAGATGTAAAAGCATTTTTAAACATCTTCAGACAAAGACTTGTTGATTTGTATATCCAAGGATGGACTGGAGCAATCAGAGATCGCGAGAGATATGGGAACTACAGATCTTTCAAAACAATTTTTGAAAAAGAAAAATATATTTCCAACATGGATACGTATTGTTTTAGAGTTGCTGTTACTCAGTTACGATTCAGTGTACTACCACTCAATAACAATACACATCGTTACAGTGAATGTGCTCACAAGAAAGCATGCCCATTTTGCAAGACAAAAGTTGAAAACGAGCATCATTTTATATATGAATGCCCTGTATACACAGACCTAAGAATGAAATTCCTAAAAGAATCAGTTTAAAATACCACTGGGTACATTACTCCAAGCAGTAAGTTCACACCACAGATACAATGTGTCCAGGTTTGTTTTTCATGCCATTAATAGACGAAAGAAAATAATGAATCTAAATTAACAGAAAACATAAAATTTGAAAAATGTCTTACCAACTGTCAACAGTATTATTGTGCTAAATGGATCGTAACCATTCAATATTGTATTATTAGAGTCAAGGGTTTGGATATTAACGTATGTGTTATTGTATATGTCATCATGTTCATACGTACCAGTTATTGAATACTCAAGGAGTGCTCTCAAGTCCTGAGACATGATTATAGAACTGTACAATCATAGATTTAATGCGACCTCACTCCACCTCCGTCCCTCCTCTTATTGTATGATTTATGGTGACTTTAGGAAGGTACATGTCGAATGAGCTCAAATTCTGAGTCTTCCTACGATTAAAAGGTGACATAGGGTCCACGATTTGTTCATGTGGTTGATTAACTGTTAATTCCTTTTGTGAATATTTTGACGAAAATCCGACTTGTGAATGATCATTTGGTTGACAGATTGATTGTTTAATTGAATGCCATTATTTCATCGGGTGACTTATTACCAAACTGACCAGTTGTTTGCTGATTGGGTGAATGTTTGATTGTTGATTGATGGCTTGTTGATAAATGAACTATGTCAGTGAGTTATGGATATTGACTTGCGGAGTGTCGGGTTTGTAAACTGTATGGATTTTGGCAGTAAATTGGATGATATTCTGATTTGTTGGATGATCGACTAACTGATGAATGATGGATTGATTGATTACTGATAGATCGGTTGATTGATTGGTTGGTTGGTTGATGGATTTATTGATTGATTGATTGATTGATTGATTAGATGATTGATTGATACATTCACTGGTTAATTAATTGATAGGTTAGATGCTTAATCAATTGATAGATTAGATTTCACAATGTGGATGAGTCTTTGGTTGATTGAGCTGGCCGGTCATTATCATTTTGCTAAGTACTCCATTGATAACTGATGGACGATTATCATTTGGATAAGTAAATTCATTGATTTATATTTTACTAAGGAATTTATTGGTCATCGATTAATTGGTCGGACGATTGATACATAGGAGGCTTTGTTTGATTATTTACTAATTTAACCAAGTGATTTGGCTGAGAGTTAATGCCAGTTGTTCTCTTTGATGATCAAACTGTTGATCAGATGATTTTTTTGTCTATCTAAGTGATGTATAGTTGTTTGAACTAAAAGACGTAATGTAAATCATAATTCTAATATTACGATTTAATATCTGCGACGCAATACAAAACGTAGAGGTCTTTTGATTCTTCAACATAGTTGTGATTATTGTGCAGTGTATATTCTTTATATATATATATTTGTGTACATGTACATGTATACGTATTGTACTGGAATGTATATGTGTGTTAATATGAAATATGTGTGGAATTGTCAAGACCCGGATCCCTTCCCCCATTTCATCCATGCGTTTGTATTGTGGCCTAAGGCCGATGTACAATAAACAATTTTGAGTTCTGAGTTCTCTCTCTCTCTCTCTCTCTCTCACACACACACACTAACTCACTCACACACTCACCCACCTGGTACCCCCCATCCCCATCTCTCCAAGAAGAAAAAGAGAGAGAATTGTTCTTAGCCAGGCAAGATAAATGAACACGTGTTTATGATGATATCTACTGTGAATCTTCTGTGACTTTTCCTGATATGCCACACAACACGTCGGCTTGTATTGCCACTCCAATAATTACTTAGCCAAAGCCCACGGTGTGTGTGTGTGTGCGTGCGTGCGTGTGTGTTTTGTGTGTGTGTGTGTGTGTGTGTGTGTGTATGTGTATGTGTGTGTGTGCGTGCGTGTGTGTGTGTCTGTGTGTCTGTGTGTCTCTTTGTATAACTGTGTGCGTCTAACGGTCTGTGTTTCTGTCTAACTGTCTGTGTGTCTGTCTGTCTGTAGTGTGTGCATGCATGTGTGTGTGTGTGGTGTGTGTGTGTGTGTGTGTGTGTGTGTGTGTGTGTGTGTGTGTGTGTGTGTGTGTATGTGTGTGTGTGTGTGTGTGTATCTGTCTGTCTGTCTGTCTGGGAGTGTGTGTCTAATTGTGTTTGAGTTTGTCGTGTGTATGTATCTGTCTGTCACATCTTGTCCCATTATCCTGTCCTGTCCCATTTTGTCTGTCTGTCTGTTCCAGTCTGTCTGTCTGTCTGTCCCATTCTGTCTGTCTGTTCAATTTTGTCTGTCTATTCCATCTTGTCTGTCTGTCCCATTCTGTCTGTCTGTCCCATCTTGTCTGTCTGTCTATCCCATCATGTCCGTCTGTCTGTCCCATCTTGTCTGTCTGTCTATCCCATCCTGTCTGTCTGTCTATCCCATCCTGTCTGTCTGTCTGTCCCATCATGTCTGTCTGTCCATCATGTCTGTCTGTCTGTCCCATCATGTCTGTCTGCCTGTCCCATCATGTCTGTCTGTCTATCCCATCGTGTCTGTCTGTCTATCCCATCCTGTCTGTCTGTCTGTCCCATCCTGTCTGTCTGTCTGTCCCATCCTGTCTGTCTGTCCCATCCTGTCTGTCTGTCTGTCTGTCCCATCCTGTCTGTCTGTCTGTCCCATCCTGTCTGTCTGTCTGTCCCATCCTGTCTGTCTGTCCCATTTTGTCTTTTTTTTTATCCTGTCCCATCTCCTGTCCTGTCCCATCCCATAATTTTCGGAAAAGCGATTCCCATTCCTCTTCCTCCATGCTGCATCTTTCAAACTCTGAGCAGAGTCAGGTATGCATTCACAACTGGGCAGCTGGAGCCATTGCGGAAAACGTATCAGAAGTTTACACAGATGCGGATTTAAGCCAGTTTTTACATAAGTTATCAGTGTCCTTGATTATGTGTATATTTGTATTCAGGTTTGATTTTCTTCTTGTCTCATTGTGAAGCAATTTTAGGTAGCCTAATTTAAACCAGTTTTTTTATATACGTTTTAGTGTCTTTGGTTATGTTTACGTTTGTATTGAGGTTTGTTTATTCTTCTGTCTCATTGTGAAGTAATTGTTGGTAATTTAGGCCCGTTTGTATATATCTGTTTTAGTGTCCTTGATTATGTTTACATTTGTATTGAGGTTTGTTTTTCTTCTGTCTCATTGTGAAGTAATATTTGGTAATTTAGTCCCGTTTGTATATATCTGTTTTAGTGTCCTTGATTATATTTACATTTGCATTCATTGTGAAACAATTTTAGGTAATTTAGGCCAGTTTTTACACATGTGTTAGTGTCCTTGGTTATGTTTGCATTTCTATTCAGGTTTGTTCCCCCTTCCATCCCCACCCCCATTCCCCCCCATCCCCTGGTGGTGAATTGGACGGAGTCGTCAACGCCAGGGGGCATCATCATCATCATCATCATCATCATCATGTGCCCTGCCGCATGGCATTGGCGATCATGGCCTTCGTGCGAATCTATCCCTTGTCGCTGCAAGTACATCTCCCACCCTCTCTTAGATTACGTTTGCGAACGCGTCAATCTGTGTACTTAATTCTCTTTTCCAGTTTTTATTTTGTTGTATTAGTCACTGAGATATTGCGTGTGTTTTGCGATGATTATAACCCTGCTATGGCTCTGCGCAGTCGGCTGGGTTTTTAATGACAAAACTAAAATAAACAATAATTTCTGTGGCTTGACTGTTTCGGGGTTTGTCCATGACTGACGAAATATTCCCCATCCTCTTAGTTGGTAATTAGAAAAACATTATCTAAAGTAAGAAAACACTAACATAATCAGTCCCTTATTAATATGCATAGATAAGACGGAACCCATTACGAGGGAGAGTGACTGTAATTTCATCTCAAAGACAAAATGCGTAGCAGTTATTTGTGAATGAACTATCATTTCACCAGAGTTTACCCTGACGAGAACACGTATTTCTGCTTGCAGCTTTTTTGGAACTATACAGCGGAGCCATTTATTCGAAGACGTTTGAACATGAAGTGGACAAATATGGATGTTTTGGTTTTCTTGTTTATTTTCCGTAAGTATCCACATTTTTGAAAAAAAATTGTATAACTGTACGTCTGTACATAAACAAGTTAGAAAAATAAAGATTTAGTCGTGGTAGTGTAGTGGTTAGCGTTACAGATTTTAGATTAGAAGGTTGTGAGTTCGATTCCCCATTAGTTCTTTCGAAAGTATTGCGGGATTTTTCGGCTCCAACCAGCTCCTACCCAGAATTCAGCGTGCTATGGGCTTATTGGGAAGACTGGCATCACATAGTCGAGTCTCATCCATTTCACGGATTCGTCGTTGAGGGTGTTGCTCGCATCTCTCTACCAACACCGCAGGTGTCTTATCTCTCGGGCCTGGTTGACGGCAGGATATATTGTGATAGTAAGCGTAGAGTATAGCCCTGTCACGTGGTCGTTCGTTCGTTCATTAGTTGGTTGGTTGGTTGGTTAGTTAGTTAGTCAGTCAGTCAGTCAGTCAGTCAATCAGTTAGTTAGTTAGTTAGTTAGTTAGTTAGTTAGTTAGTTAGTTAGTTAATTGGTTGGTTGGTTGGTTGGATGGTTGGTTGGTTGGTTGGTTGGTTGGTTGGTTGGTTGGTTGGTTGGTTGGTTGGTTGGTTGGTTGGTTGGTTGGTTCGGTCGGTCGGTCGGTCGGTCGGTCGGTCGGTCTGTCTGTCGGTCAGTCGTTCGTTGGTCGGTCGATCGGTCGACCGGTTGTTGTTGTTGATTTGTTTTTGTTTTTGTTTTTGCTTTGTTTGTTTAGATATTACACTTTTTTCATGTAATTAATTTACCTGTGTGCTATTTCTTTATTTCTTTCTTTTTAATACTACACTTTTTCACGTAACTCATTTATTGTGTGTGCTATTTTCTTATCTATTTCTTTTTATATACTACACTTTTGTCATGTAATTCATTTACTTGTGTGCTATTTCCTTATCTATTTCTTTTTATGTACTGCACATTTTTCATGTAATTCATTTACTTGTGCGCTATTTCCTTATCTATTTCTTCATGTAATACATGGCGCAGATTTAAAATCGAAGTGATAAGAGTTAATGCCACCCATATGTTTTATTATTTTATTCAATCATTTATTTCTTAATGCTTTTTGTTTCATTAATTGCATCATTGGGTTGCTTGTTTCTTTATTTCTGTCTTCTTTTTCGTTCTCATGTAATGTTCCATTTGTAAGAATATTGCTCTCCGAAATCGTTTTGCGTGATGTGTTTTATTGTTTTCGTTCTCTCTGCCTTTTTTGTTTTATGTAAATGTAATTGAGTTCTTTCTCCCATCTCTGTTTCGTCAGTTCGTTGTTGCAGACTTTTTGTTTTGTTTTTATTTTCAATGCATAATTTGCGTTATTCCGAACGATGGGCGTGGTGGTTGAGTAAGTAAACCTTGGACTTTTGGTCGGAGGGTCCTAGGTTCGATACACCCAGACACCTACTTCTGGTGGGTAAAGGATCGAAACCTTCCCACCTCCCAGGTCAGAGCTGCCAATGCCTAAACTCCCTTCGCGTGTATATGCATGCAGAATATCAATATTTTGTACGTTAAAGATTCTCCATGTCATATCAGTGCCCGGCTTTATCATAATCATCATTGCCCTGCCGTGTGGCGTTGGCGATCATGGCCCTCCATACAAATCTATCCCTTGTCGCTGCAAGTACATCTCCCACCTCTCTCTGTCCTCAGCCACCCTGAAAGTGCGTCTAATATTTTCTAACTGGGTCCACTTGGTGTTCTCTTTCCCTCCAGCTTTCCTGTTGTGACCCGGTGCTCTAATTTCTCTTTCTTCATACAATGTCCTATAAATGTTGCTTGTCATTTCCTAATCGTTGTTAATGATCTTCTTGTATCTGCCTCCTTCAAGACTTTCTCGTTTGTTTTCTTTGCTGTCCGTGGAACTCTCAACAGTCTTCTGAGAAACCACATTTTGGCTGCCTCAATTTTGTTCTGACTTTGCATGTTGACTGTCCACGCCTCATAACCGTATAACAGTATCGGTTCTATATAACACTCAAGAACTCGCTTCCTGACGTTAACTGATAGGCGTTTGTTGGTAAGAACGCTTTTCATTTTCTTGAATGCTGTTATAGCTTGACCGATTCTGCTGGCTATTTCTGATGTGCCTCTTCCGTCTGGTGAGATGACCGTTCCCAGATATTTAAACTTACCAACTTGGCTCAGTGTTATGCCGTTTGCAGTTACTTGGCATGAGGGTATTTTTTGTTTTTTACTGATTATCATGACTTCAGTCTTCTTGACATTTAGCTTCAGTCTTTTATTTTTCCTTTCTACTTTTTATTATATTCACAAGGTTTTGTGAGTCTTTTTCATTGTCTGCAATTAGCACGGTGTCATCTGCGTACCGAATGTTGTTTATCATTTTCCCTCCAACCTTTAATCCAGGGTCTTCTTCTAGGTTTCTCATGATGTTTTCGCTATATAGTGAAAACAGATCTGGTGACAAAACACAACCCTGTCTGACTCCTCTTTTGATGTTTTGAAAAGAGCTTATATTGTTTTCTATTCTCATTGCAGCTGTTTGTTCCCAGTACATATTCCTGATTATTCGTATATCTTTTCCATCGACATTGAGTCTCTCCAGTTGGTTGATCAATTCTTCATGTCGTACCCGATCGAAAGCCTTGGTATAGTCAACAAAGCATAAATACAAATCCTTATTCATCTCAATTGACCTCTTTATGATAGTTCTTAGGATGTATATGGCATTAATAGTTCCTTTCCCCTCCACAAATCCACACTGTTCTTCTGCTATTTCTCTTTTGATTCTATTCCTTGTCCTCATCATGATTATTCTTAACAGGATTTTTGTTACATGACTCATCAAACTGATTGTGCGATGGAGCTGGCATTCTATAACCCCTGTCTTCTCTGGAAATGCAATGAAAATTGATTTTGACACATCTTTGGGGATTTTTCCAGTGTCATAAATTTTATTTAGGAGGACTGCTATTTTTTCTATGCCAAATTCCTCCAGGCTTCAATCATCTCTGTAGTAATGTTGTCTGGTCCTGGGGCTTTTCCTGGTTTCATCTTTTTCAGTGCTGCTCTAACTTCATCTTTCATTATGAGTGGTCCTTCAAAGTTCTTTTTTATAATGTGTTCTTCGTTTCTGTCATCCTCAAAAAGGTCTTTAATGTATTCTCCCCATCTGTCTAATATTTTGGTTTTTTCCATGATAAGCGTGCCATCTTTCGATTTTAAGCAACCAGTTGATGTGCATGTATTTTTCCTGTGGACAATTTCTTCAATTCGTCTGTACATACCCTGAGGATCCATTTTGTGTCGTTCTTCTATCTCTTTGCATTTTGTGTTCAGCCAAGCTTCCTTAGCTTCATTGCACCTATACCTGATTTCTTTGTTTATCTTTTTGTATATCTCCTTGTTTCTCTTTGCCTTCCTCCTTTCCTCCATCAGGCCCAAAATTTCATTAGTCATCTAGCTCTTTTTTGCTTTTCTATTTGCCTTAGGGATTTCTTCACAAGCTTCGTTTATAGAACTTCTCAACTTTGTCCTTGTTCCTCACTGTCACCAACGTCTTCCAGAGCACTGAATTTGTTTTGAACATGTACATTAAATTTTGACGTATCATTTCACCTGTCTTTAAGAGTCCAAGGTTTAGTTTGATGTTGCTTTTGGTCTACGAAGTTTAAGAGATGGCCAAGGTCCAATGTAAATCACAAGAACTTACAGTCATAATGGGAGATTTTAATGCTAAAGTGGGACAGGATAGGGTGGAGGATATAGTTGGACCTCATGGCCTTTGTACACAAAATGAAAAAGGGGGGGGGGGAACTTGTAGAATGGGCACAGATGAATGAGTTCATAGTAGGAAACACCTGGTTTGAGCAGCCTAACAGAAGAAAATGGACTTGGATGAGTCCAGGAGATAATACCAAAAATCAGATTGACTACATCCTGATCAACAAAAGGTTTAGAAATTCTTTACTGTCAGCAAAAACACTACCAGGCGCAGACTGCAACAGTGACCACAATCCTGTAGTGGGAAGGTTTAGGCTGAAATTGAGGAAAATAAAACGATGTGAAAATAAAATTTGTGACCAGATAAACAAACTCACGAGACAACACAGCAAACACAAATGACTATCAACGTCACTGTTATGGTGCTGAAGAAGAGGAGGTGGAGGAGAATAATGATGAAGATGGAGACATAATGCCCCAAAAAAACACTTGGACCAAAATTTTAAAAAATACACATTATCGTTCAGCAAGGGAATGTGTTTTTTTTAAACGGATTCATAGAGGAAATGTTGACATGTGCTAAATCTTAATGTTCATTTTTAAACTTCCAATGTATAAAATATCATTGTGTATATTCTGTATACTATGTGGAGTTTATGTGTCAACATTGTCTTTTCATATGTGTAAAACGTTTTGATGTTGTTGTCATTCTTCGCTGCCACATTGTATATTAGATGTCCGTCTGTTGTGAAACAATAAATGAATTTAAAAAAGTTTTAAAACATAATAAAAACATTTTCTCTTGCAGTTGCTGGCTGGCACACAGTCATGGCACGGCCCATGGAGAACGGAGAGGAGATGGCAGAGTATAACGACCTTCTGGCGTCCGGTGACCTCATCTCTATCCTGTCCATAGCATCCAAACTCCCCTCGCCCTCAGACCCCCCACCACAGTCGTCCCCTCCAAAGAAACCTCCGACACCCCCACCTAAAGACCTAACAGATCCAGCAAAGTCTGAACACCTCCATCAAGATCGTCCTGAAGAGAATGAAGACTCCAACGACACGACAACTCAAATAAACCATCAACACACTCACCAGGATGACACCGAAGACGTCAAGATTCCACAGAACACCACTGTTTTGAATGAAACACTCCAAGAAGGTGATGAAGCTGAAGACACAACTGTTGCAGTAAAGCATCAACATCATGAAGATCAGACGGACGCAGAACTTTCAGGCGACCATCAAAACCATCACAATCACCAAACAGACAGCGAAACCCAAAAAGACGCGATGCTTCCAGGAGAACGTCAACATCTACATCAAGATCTTCCACGAGACAGCGAAAGTGCCGAAGACACAACTCTTCCAAGTGAACATCAACATAATCATCAAGATCAGGAGGACGGTTACGAATTTTCAAGCAGGGACTTCCAGCAATCGTTGGACGGACCTACAGACCAACCAGACCAACCAGACCGCCAGTTGGAAGAGTTTCCAGAGGACCAGGATTCTGAGATTGTGACAGATCTAAGAGACCATGCTCGCGGCCAGTTTGAAGAAAACCAGCTGTACTTCCAGGAAGGTGGAGTGGTTCTTGATTCTAGACCTGAATACGGCAGACAGGATGAAGAGAAGCAAGACCAAAGCATGATGAAAGATCACATGCATCATCACTTGCAAAGAAAGACGACTTTTGTGGATAAGAAAGACACAGCCATGGCTTCACACATGAAGATGATGAACCACGCGGCCAACGGGTTATGGCAGAATATGAACCATGTGATGACCGGAGTGGGCCAACGCATGGGTAACGGAATGAACCATCACATGAACCATGTGCATAATGGGATAAATCAGCTAATGGGAAACGGAATGGGCATGCATATGAACCACGGAATGGCCAATGGAATGAGTCCACATATGAACCACATGGCTGATGGAATGGGTCCCCACATGGCTAACAGAATGGGTCAACACATGGCTAACGGAATGGGTCCCCACATGGCTAACAGAATGGGTCAACACATGGCTAATGGAATGGGTCCTCACATGGCTAATGGAATGGGTCTCCATATGGCTAACGGAATGGGTCCCCACATGGCTAACGGAATGGGTCCCCACATGGCTAATGGAATGGGTCCCCACATGGCTGGTGGAATGGGTCCCCACATGGCTGGTGGAATGGGTCCCCACATGGCTAATGGAATGGGTCCCCACATGGCTGGTGGAATGGGTCCCCACATGGCTGGTGGAATGGGTCCCCACATGGCTAACGGAATGGGTCCCCACATGGCTGGTGGAATGGGTCCCCACATGGCTGGTGGAATGGGTCCCCACATGGCTAACGGAATGGGTCCCCACATGGCTGGTGGAATGGGCCCACAGATGAATTACATGGCTAACAGAATGGGTCCACATATGGCTAATGGAATGGGTCCCCACATGGCTAATGGAATGGGTCCCCACATGGCTAATGGAATGGGTCCTCACATGAACCACATGGCTAACAAAATGGTTAAACGCATGGCAAACGGAATGGGTCCACATATGAACCACATGGCTAATGGAATGGGCCCCCACATGGCTAACAAAAGGGGTCCCCCCATGACTAACGGAATGGGTCCCCACATGAATCACATGGCTAATGGAATGGGTCCACAGATGAACCACATGGCTAATGGAATGGGTTCCCACATGAACCACATGACGGACGGAATGAACCAGAATATGAACTCGATGAGTAACGGAATGGGCCAGAACATGAAGCGCATGGGAGGAGGCATGAACATGAATGACCACGTGGCGAACATGAATAAAATGATGGGCGGCTTTATGGGCCGGCAAATGAAGAAAATGGGCCAGCAGATGGCTGACATGGGTCGGAACATGAACCAGGACCTGACAGAAGAGATAAACCGCATGAAAAAATCGGCAGGTGGACAAAAGAAACGCATGAGGAAACGCATGAACCGTCACATGAATCACGCAAAACATGGAATGAACAAGAACGTGAAGAAGATGATGTCAGCACAGAGGAACAGGAAAATGAATAACACGAAGAAGTCTCCTCACCATCATCATCATCATCTCCATCATCACAAGAAAGGAGCAGGCCACGAAATGAAAAACATGATGGGTGACATGAAAGACATGGAACAAAAAATGAAAAGCATGGAACACGAAATGCATCACAACATGAGTGGCATGAACAAGACAGACGTGAAAAGCGTGAGACATGAAATGCTTCAACATACGAAACAGGATACGCAACACAACATGAAGAACATGAAGCATGACATGAAAGATATGCATGGGTCACAGAAAGGCATGAAGAGTCTACATGATCACCATCATCACCACCACAATATGAAGAACGCAGAACATGAAACGCATCACCATATGAAACATGAAATGACAAGCATGGAACATGAAATGCATCACAAGAAAGCCATGAAACATGACATGGCGGACATGAATCATAACATTAAACAACACTCGAAAGACATGGAATTTGAAGCAAATGACACGGAATCAAAAGACACAAAACTTGAAACACAGGACCTGAGAATGGACATACAACTTGCTGCTAATCACGTGACACTTGAAACAAAGGAAACGAAGAAAAACAACATGAAAGACATGAGATTTGACATGAAACAGGAAACAAAACTCAACACGAAGGATACAAATAACATGGACGTGAATCATAACATGAAAGACAAGAAGAAGGACACCAAGGACATGAACATGGACCCCAAGGACCCCAACAAAGACATGAAGGATGCCCAGAAGGACATGAAAGAACCTAACAAGGACGCAAAGAACCCCAACAAAGACGTGAAAGAACCTAACAAAGACAAGAAAGATCCTAACAAGAAGATGAAAGAATCTAGCAAAGACGTAAAGGACGCCCAGAAGGACACGAAAGAACCTAATAAGGACATAAAGAACGTCAACAAGGACACGAAGGATGCCAACAAGGACACGAAGGATGCCAACAAGGACACGAAGGACCACAGCAAGGACATCATGGACGATGACAAGGACACGAAGGACTCCAACAAGAACCAGAAACACCAAGACCACTCCCACCCCCACCAGCAACCCCAAAAGAACAGCCAAGACGTTGATCAGCCTTTGAGAGCGGAAGACATGAGCCACACCCCTGGTCCTCATCTCACCGGCGTCCCTGACCCCGATGAGGACACAACGACGTCACCTCCTGACGTCACGAGTCCTGCTGTGTGATGCGAGTCGAACGTCACATCGATTGTGGTAAGTCTTACTTTTGTCGAAACATAAAAGGTGGAGATGCGGGGTACATATATTATTATTATTATTATTATTATTATTATTATTATTATTATTATTATTATTATTATTATTATTATTATTATTATTATTACATTTTTGTTATTATTATTATTATTATTATAATATTATTATTATCATCATCATTATTATTATCATTATTATTATTATTATTATTATTATTATTATTATTATTATTATTATTATTATTATTATTACTGTTGTAGTAGTATTTATTTATGTATTTATCTATTTATTGTTTTTGTTTTTTTGTGTGTGTTTTTTTCGGGGTGGGGTTGTTTTGGTTTTTGCCCACACTGAAATGATATTTCGTTGTCGTTGTTGTTGTTTGTTTGTTTGTTCAGGTCTACAAATCCTACGTGTAATCAAATATTCGAGTTGAGTTTTTATGTGTATGGCCAGTTTACTGATTATTAATCCTTTGATTCCCGGACCCAGTCTACCACCATCCTGCATCCATCCGCCAACTTCCTGCAGGAAGCTGGTGGATAGGGTGAGGGAGTCAAAGAGTTAGTTAGCTAGTTAGTCAGTTAGTCAGTCAGTCAGTCAATTAGTCAGTCAGTCAGTCAGTTAGTTAGTTAGTTAGTTAGTTAAATGGTTAGTTAGTTTGTTGGTTGGTTGGATGGTTAGTTGGTTGGTTGGTTAGTCAGTCAGTCAGGAAGTCAATCAGTCAATCAGTCATTAAGTCAGTCAGTTAGTTAGTCAGTTAGTTAGTTATTCATTTTCATTTATTTAATTATCTATCTATTATTTATTTATTTATTTATTTATTTATTCATCTATTTATTCATTTATTTATTTATTGGTTATTTATTTAGTTATTTATCTATGTACTTGTTTGTTTATATTTGTTGTGCAGAAGTGCCCACTAACATCGAGTCCCAGTCAAAAGCTGACCACGAAAAATGCAGACTTCGCCTCTCCTGGATAACCCTCTTCGTTTCGTTATGTGAACTGTTGTGTTGTGTTGTGTTGTGTTGTGTTGTGTTGTGTTGTGTTGTGTTGTGCTGTGTTGTGTTGTGCTGTGCTGTGTTGTGTTGTGTTGTGTTGCGTTGTGTTGTGTTGTGTTGTGTTGTGCTGTGCTGTGTTGTGCTGTGCTGTGTTGTGTTGTGTTGTGTTGTGTTGTGCTGTGCTGTGTTGTGTTGTGTTGTGTTGTGCTGTGTTGTGCTGTGCTGTGCTGTGTTGTGTTGTGTTGTGTTGTGTTGTGTTGTGTTGTGTTGTGTTGTGTTGTGTTGTGTGTGCGTACGTGTGTGTGCGTGCGTGCGTGTGTCTGTTTCAGCGCTTAGATTTGATTTCATCAAGATTTTGCGCTATATAAATATTGTAATTATTATTATTAATTGTGTTATGTTGTGTTGTGTTGTGTTGTGTTGCGTTGTGTTCTGTTGTATTGTGTTGTAGTGTGGTGTGGTGTGTTGTATTGTACTGTATTGCGTTGTATTGTATTGTATTGTATTGAGTTGTGTTGTGTTGTGTTGTGTTGTATTATATTGCATTATATTTGATTGGATTGGATGGTATTGTAGTGTACTGTGTTGTATTGCATTGCTTTTCATTGTATTGTATTGTTGTGTTGTGTTGTATTGTGTTGTGTTGTATTGTGTTGTGTTGTGTTGTGTTGTGTTGTGTTGTGTTGTGTTGTGTTGTGTTGTGATGTGTTCTATTGTATTGTATTGTATCGTATTGGATTGGATTGGATGGCATTGTAATGTATTGCATTGTACCGTATTGCATTGTTCTTCATTGTATTGTATTGTATTGTATTGTATTGTATTGTA
>JAPXFY010005602.1:0-14633 GCA_030674185.1 Monoplex corrugatus
CAAAGGGTAATGAAGTTTTTTTCCTTCTTTACTTCTCATTCACTCCTGTCTCAAAAATTTTCCATCTTCTCCACCTCTTTAGTTACTCTCATGCATTTCTTTTTCCATTCTTAACCCTTTAACTCCCTCACCCTTTCCACAACTTCCTGCAGGAAGCTGGTGGAAAGGGTGAGGGAGTCAAAAGGATCAAGCTTTTTGCTGTGCTAACCATGTTTGACAATACAGAATGCGGCGGACAAGGTGAGGGAGTAAAAGGGTAAGTACATCACCTGACCATTTGTTCTCTCCCACTGCAATCATAATACTTACCCCATATGTATGACACAAGCATGCAAAGAGTCCAACATTTGTGATAAACAGATTCAGCACAAGAGGTTAACTTGTATTGCACAATGGTCCATTTCACACATTCCAAAGAAATAGTGCAGTTTTATAAAATTAGAAATAAAAAAAAAAAAAAAAAAAACATTATTGTTTAAACCTTTGACACAGTAACTAAATTTGACAGAGAATTGCCCTTCCTTTTATAAAATGAATTCCATCTATTTTGTGAGGCAAACAAATGAAACTAGGAACAGAACAACTTACCTCAACGTCACAGTTTTCTCTTGAGATCATTAAGCACAAAACATTAAAGCTCAAATTCAAAATTGTTTAACAATCAGTTTAACAATGAATTTAAATCAAAACAGTATGTATAAAATCCGCTTAGAATCAACACTTTGGGAGTGCAGTAACTCTGATAGCATTCAACAACCTATGACCCTAGAGACTTAGTTATTTAAGTATCCATGACCCACCTTGAACTACTGTCTACACCATGGGGATCAAGTGAAGTCACCACAAGAGCTCTGACCAACACTGAGGGGCCCCACTGGAAAGGAAGGGTGTTCGGGGCATAATGTTTCAAAAGATTCTGCTCACCAGCAGTTCATTTTTGTTAACATCTCCATTACTATGCAGTCGTCTTTTACTTTTTCAACTTTTGTTTAGAACTGCCTTCTATTATGCAGCATTTGTGGCATAGCGCATACAAAATTAGATTTCACTCACCATCAGTTCATTTATGTTTACTTAATTTTCTTTTTGTGGTCTTTTACTTTCTCAAATTTGTTACAACTGTCACCATCAATTCACATGTTTTACATTAATATATTTCATGCGGTCTTTTACTTTCTCAACTTTGTTTACAACTGTCACCATCAATTCACATACATTTACATTAATATTCTTTATGTGGTCTTTTACTTTCTCAATTTTTGTTAGAAATGTCTTCCGTAAAGTAGCGCTTGTCACATAGTGCATATTAAATCACATCCTTCTACGTTGTCTTAAATGTGACGAACTGAATTGTATTGGCTTTTACTTCTGGAAATCATGTACATTTGGAGAACTTTCTTTCACTTATGGTCAATGTTTTCTATATCAAAATTAGATTGTGAAAAAAATTGTGTGCGTGTGTGCATGCATTATGTGTGTGTATGCGTGCGCTTTGTGTGTGTGTGGGGTTGTTTTGTGTGTGTGTGTGGTGTGTGTTGTGAGACAATGTTGTGTGTGTGTGTGTGTGTGTGTGCACGTGCGCATGGTGTGTGTTTGGGGCACATGACAGAGGAATTTGTCCCAACATTTTTTTCCTTTCACTTTTGTCTCACCCAAATGTAATTACTAAACAAGCATTTAACCCCTATAACCCATTTAATCTAACGTTATCTACAGCAAGAAAGCAGTATCATCCACAGCAGCCTCCCATGGCAACAATCTCTTATCAAATATTCACTGACCCTGAGATTTGAGAATGTGTGTAGTAACATGTGTACAGCTATAGCTTGAACCAGTGTAAGCTGATCTGAGAGAAGAGTATACTTAACGGGCCATTCTTCTTTGTCTTCGTTTCTGTTCTGTGTCCAATTTTGTGATGAGATCAGGACAGCTTGGTAAATAGGTCAATGTGTGCGCGTGCGTGTGTGTGTGCGTGTGTGCACGTGCGTATGTGTATGTTACGGTGTGTGTATATATGTGTGAATGTGTGTAAGTGTGTCTGTGTGGTGTGTCTGTGTCAGTGTTTCTGTGCTACTTGTGTGTGAGTGTGTCTGTGGGGTGTGTCTGTGTCAATGTTTCTGTGCTAACTCTGTTGTGTGTCTGTGCTTTTTGTGTGCGTGTTACAGCGTGTGCATTCACTCCATGTGCATACAAGTGTGCACGTATGGCGACCCAAAAGTGAGTGGTGAACATGTGAGCTTCTGAAATGTGCTGTGCGCATGTACACACACGTGTATGTGGTGTGTGGGGTGTGGGGTGCGTGCGGGGCGTCCCGTTGCGTGTGTGTTATCATTCTTTTGACTTTCAATGTGATTTTTTTTATATATTGTTGCTATTGACAATAATCAATGACTGTAATAGCTGTTTACTCCTTCCCCTCCTTAAAAAAAAAAAAGATAGAAATAAAAAATTGACACAACTGAATGAGGTGGCCCAACAAAATCATGATTACGTGACAGCAGTGGTGGTGGCAAAAGACTGAAGAAACCGAGGTACTTAAATTTTGGGAAAGCAGTCAAAAGCACAAAGACAAGTTTAACAGAACCCTGAGCCCCCAGAGTATTTTGAAAGTAGTCAAAAGCACAACGACAAGTTTTAATAAAACCCTGAATATTTATGCAATGTTTGAATACAAATAATTCTACTTTGCTTACATTGTTTGTCTTTGAAAAAGAATGAAAAGAAATTCTGAAAAAAGACCCATCTCAACAGCAACACGGAAATTTTGAACGTGGAAACTTGAGCTAGTAAGAACACCAGAAAGCCATTTGGGTGCTGGCAGTTTGTTCATGACAATTCCATATAATCATACACATTTTGGAGTTTGTTCAAGATGTACTGAACACACTCAATAATTCAAAATGTGTTCCACCTAATTCTGCTTACAGAAATCTGGCAGACACCTGAGCCGTGTATAAACCTGATGCAATGGCCAATACTTGAAATTGGGAGGAGAATGATTCTGTATGCATACAGCCTCATGCACTGGCCAAACTTAAAACTGGGAAGAGAACGATTCTGCGATAGCATGCACTGGCCAATAATTGAAATTGGAAAGAGAATGATTCTGCATATAGCCTCATGCACTGACCAATACTTTAAAATTTGGGGAGGAGAATAAATTCTGCATATAGCTCATGCACTGACCATACTTGAAATTGGGAGGAGAACAATTCTGCATATAGCCTCATGTGCTGACCAATACTTGAAATTGGGAGGAGAACAATTCTGCAAAAGCCTCATGTGCTGGCCAAAACTTGAAATTGGGAGGAGAACAAATTCTGCATATAGCCTCATGTGCTGACCAATACTTGGAAATTGGGAGGAGAACAATTCTGCATATAGCCTCAGGGTGCTGGCCAATAACTTAAAATTTGGGGAGGAGAATGATTCTGCATATAGCATGCACTGGCCAATAATTGAAATTGGAAAAGAACGATTCTGCAAAATAGCCTCATGCACTGCCCCAATACTTGAAATTGGGAGAGAAACGATTCTGCAATAGCCTCAAGTGCTGGCCAATACTTGAAATTGGGAGGAGAATGATTCTGCATATAGCATCACTGGCCAATACTTGAAATTGGAAGGAGAACGTTTTCTGCATATAACCTCATGCGCAGACCAATACTTAAATTGGGAGGAGAATGATTCTGCATTTAGCCTCATGCACTACCAATACTTAAAAATTGGGAGGAAATGATTCTGCATATAGCCTCATGTGCTGGCCAATTTTTGAAATTGGGGGGGGAATGTGACGTATGAAACACTCACCCCCACCAGAATGATTTGGAGCATTAAGAACAGGTACAAAAGCCTCAATAACGCAGCCCTCGTTACCTTCAACCCTACTTGAGATCTATGTTCCCTCAAGTACCCTCCGCTCGGGCCTCCGATCCTCTGACTTTCACTTTCCACGCACTAAGCTCAATACCTATGGTCCATGAGCCTTCTCTGTTTCTGGTCCACTTTCCTGGGAACAAACTTCCTCTCTCTGTCCGTCAGCAACCTACTTTTGTCTCCTTCAAGTCCGCTCTAAAAACTCACCTTTTCTCCTCTGCATAAAATCCTGACCTCACTCAATCCCCTCTGCAGCCTGTCTCCACTCGGAGGGGAATCACATTGTAAATATAATTGTATATAATATGTTTCTCTATAATTTTCCATTGCTTTTATTCTTTCTCCCCATTTATACCGTGTGCGTGTGCGTGTGTGTGTGTGTGTGTGTGTGTGCGTGCGTGCTTTGCGTGCGTGGGGCATGCGTGCGTGTGTGTCTGTTTTAGCGCTTAGATTTGATTTTATCAAATTTGCACTAATACAAATAAAATTTAATTGTATTGTATTGTACTGTAGTGAACAAGGCAATTTTTAAGTTTTATGTTCCAGGGACAGAACTTGAGATAATGAAAATCTGACTCCTTGGCTCTGTCAGAGGAGTATAATTGGAAATTTAAATGAAAAAAATTTACAGTGCTCATTGATACAGAGAAATTGCATCTTACTGTTAGTCTAACTGTTTAGAGAAATAACTGACTGCACAAAACCACATGGAAGCATAACCATCTGAAAACACACACAACACTTCAATTGAAAAAAAAAAAAAAAAACTGGAAAAGAAAATGAAGTAAAACAATTCAATGCATTTGCGTACGTAACCTAATGATATGCTCCTGGAATTGACCATTCCCCCAATTTATCACTAGAAAGTTTTTAAAAATAAACCTGTACACAAAAAATTTTTTACAGAAAATTTGGCCTAAGTTACCTAAAAATGCTTCTGCAATATCAAAATTTCCCTTTGAGCCAAAAAAGCAGTCAATGCATGTGCCCAATTGTGAATCCTAAGAGAAAGTATTGGAAGGCTTTATAGAACAGGACAATGGATCAGCAAGGCAGAAAATGATAGGGACAGATGACAGAAAGCAAAGGAGCAAGTAGAAACAAAAAGAGTGACAAAAAAAAGATGAAATTTTAGCACAGAATTTCATAAGGTAGGGATACACTTATACTGAAAGAGCCACTGGCATCCTCAAGATAAAAGCTGTATCTAATGGCATAGAAAAGGACATGTATTTGGTGGAAAATGCATGCACGCCTCTGTGTGTGTGTGTGTGTGTGTGTGTGTGTGTTGTGTGTGTGGTGTGTGTGTGGTTTTGTGTGTGTGTGTGTCTGTTCATGTGTGGGGTATGCATGCCCTTTTGCACGTGCGTTGTTCCCGTGCGCATGTAGTTGCCTGCCCTTTTACATGCCAAGTCAAAGTCAAAGACTTAACTGTTCATCCTGGTCTTTTACTGTTTATATGATTTCTCATCCTCCAATCCTCTTCCACTTTTAATAATCAATCATTGTGGGATTGGTACTCATACAACCAGATTGGAAAGGGAAACTCTGCAGCAACTATTTTGATACACACACTAATTTAAAAAATACACAATGGTCAAGGCATTCCTGTACTCCCCTTTTTTTATATGAAAAAAAAGAAGTAAATGTTCGTCTCTAACATAAAATAGCATTTCTCATTGCAAATCTCTGGTACAGTTGAGAAACTAAAATCTTCACAGCCAAAATGAAAAATACCTGTATTATAATAGCATTTAGACATCACATAATGTGAGCCTAATATTTAAGGCCTATGAAAAAGGAATTTAAAAAAAATATTATAATACTAATATAGAAAAAAGGAAAGAATACAGAGGGAAAGATGGGTATGACTATGAGTGACAAAAAAAACCATTAATGATTTTGGCAGTGAATCTGTCATTGTGACCTAATCATGGAAGACAACCTCAAAAGTTTTTTTTAAAAATTTTAAATGAAGTTTAGGCATATGTCTACTTTTTTAAATTTTTTTTATAGAGAATTCTCTAAGAGCCTAAGAGGTAAGAATACTGGAAACATGGAACAATTCATGAAAATTCTAGACGTTTAGTTTGATACAATGTAAGAACAATTAGTGCGCGCTTACCTAAAAGTTCTTTCAGTAAATGCCTGTGTATGTGCTTTTGAAGCCAAAGAGTTGTGTGTCTGAATAAGGTGTGTGCCGATCGACAAATTGCAGATCGACAAGTAATCGGGAGTTGCTTTCCTTGGCTCGTGGCCTTTGCGACATACAAAGGCCACGCTTGGCCTATGGTATAAAGACGACGACCGTAGCTAATGGAGTAAATGGACGCCACAATGCGAACTCAGGCATCGTGACGATCGTTGGCATTTAAAATATGCTGAAAAGCTCAGCCAAAGGAGAAAATAAAATACTACTGGGAAAAAATTTGGGTTTTGATGGAGTTTATCCATATGAAATCATGGTCTGCTTTCAGAGGGGTAAATTTCATTTTGTCTGTTTTGCTTTGGCAGACTTGGGGAATATAGGCCCAAAGTTGCTTGTGATAATCCCGCCCACTGGAAAAAGTTCATTTTGCCCTGTGTTGAACTGAAAAAAACTCCCAACAGGTTCATGGTTTTGCCCAGATTGTACACTACAAAAAGACTCTAATCACGAGAACAGAAAAGTGTGATTTGTTGATATGACCAGGTAACCTAACATGTGTGTGTGGTGTGTGTGTGTGGTGTGTGGGTTGGGGTGTGGGGTGTGTGTGTGTGTGTGTGTGTGTGCATGGATATGCATCTGTGTGTGTGTGTTTGAGTGTGTGTTACATGTTTTTACATAAACTCACTGTGGTGGTTGTGTGGTGTGGTGTGTGTGGTGTGTGTGGGTGTGTGTGTGGGGGTGTGTGTGTGTGTGTCACTGTTGTGGTGGTGTGTGTGTGTACATTTGTTTTTCCACACTTCATAAAGGCCCGTTTAGTTTTAGTGAAATTAGATTATGTTTTGGTCTTAGACAGTGTGGAAACATGCTTACAACCCGAAAAAAAAAGTAGTACTGGTGCCATTTTTTTTTTATGAAACAATGGGACACATGTTAAACAAGAAGCACATGACACATCAAAAAACAATGCTGTTAAATGTTCCTCACATGGATTAAACAATAATCTAGCTGCTGAGAATTCCTATTTTCTGCAAACCATTCCAATCACAGTTCAACATGAAACTGTAAGCATGCTAAATTTCTCGTTGAAATCAGTTTGTAATGCACTCATGGAAGTTGGACTTTTGTGAAAGAAGGAATTTTTAAATTCAGATCCTTGCATGGCACTAGTATCAAATATATCAAAACCTGTCTGCCTAAACAATAAATCTGAGAAGCAATTATTCAATTATCCCAACTGTTCACATATTTTTGTCACTAACCTGCTACCCTATTATTTGAAAGTAAAAGAAACATGTTCCTGTGGTGCAACTGACAAGAGACTTTTCACTGTAAATTTTCATAGTTGTAAGGTGACCATTGTCAGTGCACTTGTGTCTGAACTAGAAGACCTCTCAAAGAACATTTCAAAACAGTCAGTTGTTGATGGCACCACTGCCTTTGGATATGCCTGAACTGAACGGCAAACTCATACAAATACCAGCCTACCTGGTGAAAGAACCATGGGTTTTAAACCTGAATCACAGTTTTTTCCAAGGTAGGTGAGAAACAGAAATCAAACAAACTGACAGTGTTGTAAAGTCCTGTAAAATACATGTGTCCTCGTGATTAAAGCAAAGATTTTAAAGTAATTTCTTTTCAAGCAAGTGCCTGTCTAAACTGTGGGAATTTTCCTGAGTCAGTCTGGGCAGTGAATCATCTGACAAAATGCATGTTTCCAAACTTATCCCTATCACATAGAAGTGGCAGGCTGTCAAATTATTTTCAGCTGGTCTCAGTTCCATCATCAGACTGAATAATGTGTTCCAAGATGTACACACCTTCCACCAGTGATTTCATCACCAGCTCAATCTAATTTTATTTTCCTGTTATCATTTCTGTTTGATTTTTTTTTAGAACCTATTTTCTTTCACTTCTTTCTGATCTGGTCATCAATGTCCTGGCTTCAAAGCTGGTTTCCAGCTGGGTTAAATAATACCATAATGGCAAGCCTTCAAACCCCTATGGACATGAAATCATAAGACACCATTTAACAAAATTAAAACTGAAATTTGTGTATAAAATATACTAAGATAAAAGAGTTCCATAATTCAAAGTGTTCAAATGACTAATATTCACAAGGCATTTGAATAAACTGGTTAACCATGTTTTTAAAAATTAAAAAGGTTTGAAAAAAATCTCCACAGAATTCAAAAAGAGGTTTTGGTATTTATGTATTTATAAGGATTGGTTTGCCGCACGACACACACGCACACACACACACACACACAAAACACGCACAAAAATACCAGGAAACAGACATACACCCCTTTGATAGGAAACAAACATTCAGGTCGTGTAATGACATTTCTTTCTTTACAAACTGAAAGCAGAGAAGGAAGCTTACACTAAAAAGAATAGGATTTAAATGCCCTTTTTCACCCCCTATGACTGAAAACAAGATGCAACTTAATACAAAAATACACCCACACCCAAACAGTAAGCCCCGCGGGGTTTTATGACAGTTTGAACCCAATAGAAAGGCGGGGGAGGGGGGGGGGGGGTGGGGGTAAATGAAAGAGTGAAAATTGTTTTATCATGGGATACATGCCCCCAAATTAAGCCCCCAGGAACAAGAAAATGGAAAGCTTCATTTTTAATGATTTTGAAAATTCTCTTGGGCCAGGTGACCACACACACACGCCACAGACTGATGCAAAAAACTGGATTGAAATGCAGTTAAAATTTTTGTCGCTAAACTCTGAACGATTCCTTGAACTTTTCCATAATTTTTGTGCATACTGTTAATCATGGGCTACAAAGCCCTTAATCCCAGCGTGTACTGACGACACCCCCGTAAAACCTGACAACAAAAAGGACAATGAAAACGTTTAATGGGTGAAATAAACCCTTTTCAACAGTAGAACGCATTTTTTTGGGGGTGTAAGTGTAGGGTCTATAATTTTTCAAGTATGGTGCAGAAGCATGGGGTGTTGGTTTTTTGGGTGTTTTGGGGTTGTGTTGTGTGTGTGTGTTTTTGGGGGGTGTGTGTGGGGTGTGTGTGGTGTGGGTGTGTGTGTGGGGTGTGTGGTGTGTGCGTGCGCATGCTTACACATGTGTGTATTTTTACAGACTCTACACGATAAATAAAAAAAAAAAAATTTTGTGTTAGTTTTGATAAGATTTTTTGGCTGCATTGAAAAATTCCTTATTTATCCAACGTGTTTGTACTGCACTAATGTTTGACATGAAACTCTTCCCCATCTCTTCCCCGAGTGTCACAGTGTGTTGGTGTGTGTGTTGTGTGCGTTTGTGTTGTTTTTGGGGGGGTTTGGGGGTTTTGTGTGGGTGTAGGGTTTGGGGAAATGAAGTGAGGTGGGGTGTGTGTGTGGGGGTTTTGTGTGTGTGTTGTGTGTGTGTGTTGTGTGTGGTTGTGTGTGTGAGTGTGTTAAAATGTGGTGTTGTGTGTGTGGTGGTGTGTGTGTGTGTGGTTGTGTGGTGTGTGTGTAAAGTGCAACAAAATTCCTGAAAGGGGCGTTTGCCCAAAGCAAAAATTAAATTATTGTATAAATTTCTTTATTATGCAAATTTTAAGAACACCGAAATTAAAACACTGGAAGCCAAGTATTTTTCCCCGGTTTGCTTTTGGCTCTTAATTAGTTAAGCATATGAATTTGCCTTAGATTAGCATTAGGACATTTCACCTACAAATGCAAATTTCCCCTTATGCATTCACTTTTCTATTGTAGACCTACACCCCCCAGAATAAGTATCAGACTTTTCCACTGAAAACCATAACCATGAAAAATACCTCAAGTCCTAAATAATTTACAGTATAAATATTAAACAATGTTAACTTTTAAGGAACATGTAATGAATAAAAGTTTTTTTAAAAGAAAATGAAATTTCATTCAAAGTTACACATTCACAGGAAAAAACAGAAAGGGAGAAGAAGAAGAGGGGAGAGGGAGGGGACGGGGAGAGGAGAGAGAGAAGAGAGAGAAGAAGAGAGAGAAGAGAGAGAGGAAGAGAGAGAGCGGGAGGGAGAAAGAGAGAGACAGAAGAGACAGGAAAAAGAAAAGACAGAGAGAGAGCGACAGGGAGGGGGAAAAGGAGAAGAGAAAGAAGAGAGCGGAGGGAACAGAAAGACACAGAGAGAGAGAAAGGAGAGAGAGAAAGGGGGGAGGAGAGAGAAAAGGGGAGAGGAACAACAAAAGACAGTTTTAAACTAATGTTTAAAATTCAAAACATTAAAAGAATTACTGCTTAAAATAATGAAAATGAAATTTCTTTAAGTTTTAACAAATTTACAGAGAGACAGCGACGGAAAAAGAAGAGAGAAGGGGAAGAGGGGGAGATGGAGGAGAGGGGGACAGAAAAAAGACAAGAGAGAGAGAGAAGAGAGGAGGAGGGGGGGAAGAGAGAGAAGAGAGAAAAAAAAGAGAAAAGAGAGAGAGGGGGGGGGGGGGAAAAGAGAGAGAGAGAGAGAGGGAAAAGAGGAGGGAAAAAACAGTATTAATAATTCTTAAAAAAAATAATGTAGTCATCTTTTAAAAAAAAAAGCAAAAATAAAACACCTTGACGTTTTTAATCAGCTTTTCTTTCTGGTTTGGTTGCTTTTGCTAGGGCCTTTCAAAAGAAATGGGACAACACAGTCCCAGCCAAACCACTTTATAAGCATTTATATGAGAGGTTACTTAAAAATTTCCCCGACCATATGGCAGTGTCTGTACCTCGGGGCCCGCTTGACACAGATTAGATAGTAAAACGCAAAGCACAGCCCTGTTAAACATCTCAATCCTAGAAAAGAACTCCATACCCTTGGACCACATCCCCATCTCATAAATAAATTATCCCAAATATACAAAAATTTTCCACACCTTTTCCTCACGGTGACCTCATTTTTAAAATTCCATCTCCCCCGTTCCTGCCGAGGTAATTTAAGGTGGGGGTCTTGGGTATCACACAAGCGGTTTAAGGGGGGGCGCGGAGGGGCCCGGTGGAGTCCCATTAAGGGGTCTCTCACTTGGGCTGGCCCTGTGACGAAAAATTATGGCATTAGAACCCGTAGGGACCCCCTAAAATAGTGTCCTTACTAAGATGGGTAAAATAGGATGAGAAAAGAGACAAAACTTTATTTCTAAGGGTAAGATCATTTTAGAATTTTTTTTCCCATCCCTTGCCCCCCAAAAAGGACCAAAATTTCAAAATTTTATAATAATTAAAACCCACAAAAGTCACAAATTCATTACACCAAATAAAAATGGCAAAAAAAAAAAACAAAAACCCAAAAAAAAAAATAAAAAAAATACAAAAAAAACACAAAAAAAATTAAAAATCCACTTAAAAACAGACACAAAAATAAAACATACTGACATGCATGTTGGGTCAGAACAGGCATTGTTTAAACCCATGGTAGGGGAGACCCAGCAACAGTGCTGAGTGGGGGGGTGCCATGGTGGCTTGCCAGTATTGGCTTCTTTGGAAATTCTGGCACTCATCATCATCATCACTGCCCCCCACATGGCTTGGGCCCTCATGGCCCTCCAATGACTCTACCCCGCACTAGGGAAGTACATTTCCCCTTCACTGCAAGTACATCTCCCCCCTCCTGTCCTTATCACCTTGCAATTCAACCAAAAAATTTACTTTTCCCCATCGACCTGGTGTTCCTTTCCCTCAACTTTCCCCGGTGTAACCAGATTTCCCTAAATCTTTTTTCCTCATAAAATGTCCCCTATAGGATAAAGTTGCTTGCCTTTTTTCCCAACTTCTTTATTAATGAATTTTTTGATCGGGGCCCCCTCAAGACGGGCCGTTTTTTTTTCTTTTCCCTTCCAGGAACCTTTTTAGAAACCACATTTCAGCTGCCTAATTTTTGTTTTGATTTGCGCGTTGACGGGCCCCCCCGCCCACAACCGTACAACATACTGGTTCTAACAACATTCAGGAACCTCTTCCCGAGTTAACTGAAAGGGGAATTTTTTTGAAAAAGAAAGCTTTTCATCTTCTGAATTCTGTTTTGGGGTTGGGCCCAAATTTTGCGGCACTGGGACTTTTAAAATTTTAACGAAAAGAATTGGGGTTTGGGGGGCATGGGGTTAAGCCTCTGGGGGCCAATTGGGACGCAAAGCAAACAAAAAAGTATTTAATTTTTCAGCTCAAATGAAAAATTTGTGGTTTTCAGGCAAATGAAAGGTTGCGTTTTTCAACCACTGGATGTAGAGCACAAAATCTTGAATGCTGCATGTACCAGCATGCGCCCCCGCTCGCACACACCGCACACACACACACACAAAAACACACACACTACAGTACTACACACACACACACACACAGGTTTTTTGTTTTTTTGTTTTTTTTTTTCTTTTTCCCTGAAATTTAAACCCAATTTTCCCAAAGTTTCCTCTTTTTTCTCCTTGGGTTTTTTTTTGTTTTTTTTTTTTTTTGTTTTTGTTTGTCAAAATTTCACTTTAGTAAAAGACATTAAATCAAAGCCCAAACCACCACATGCACACACAAACACACACAACACACACACACACACACACAACACACTTTACGCACAAATTTTTAAAAAAACCCTTTTCTTTTTTCCCACACATGTTTTGGGGGTTTTCTTAAGACAAACACTGACAAATGCATTTTTTTATTCACACCCACACCTGAATGGAGATTTCTTTTTTCTATCTGCCAGTAAAACATATATATATGAAAAACTTGCAAAATACCTAAACCCGAACCCCCTTCATGTGTGTACATACACAGAGTATCAGATATGCACCCCAATTCAAACTAGTTTAAATACTCTGAAGGCCATCTCATGTTTTTATGACTTAAGCAAATACAAAAAACATCCATCATCAGGCCAGGGGGGAAAAGGAATAAGCTGACTGGCAGCAACATACTTTCACAGCGTGGGCAAAAATAACATTCCCCTACATCATCCAAAAAAAACATTTGCTTGGAACAAAAGGTGGAAAAAGAAATCATGTACAAGCGCTGAATCAAATCCAAACCTTCAACACTTACAAAGGGTATATAATATCTCCCTTTTCTTTTCAATCTCACACCACACACACACACCACAACACAAACACACACACACACACCAAAACAAAAACACACCACCAAACACCACAACACCAACGCCACACACACCCCCACACCACACACACACAATGGCAAAAAATATCAAAAGAAAACACTTTTTACGGAGTTGTATTCATCACATTTCTTTTTTCTTAACAGTTTAATCTTAGACTATGACACGGGTGCATATTATGGCTGTGTAATCATCATTCTTTGAGCAAGAATCGAAAATTGCAAAAATCATAGTTAAATTACCCTACCATTATAATAAAAGTTGTTCTTTTTTTCTACTTATTAAAACACACACACACACCCACACCACACACACGCCCACGCAAAGCACACACACACCACACCCCCACACCCCCACACCACACACCCAAACCCCAAACACAGCTGAGTCGAGAGTATATTTAAAAAAGGATTCGTCACAATTTAAGTCCCACATGCACCCACCCCTACCAGCAGATCCTTGACTTTGCAAAATGCGTGCACTGGAAAGTCCGAGACAAAAGTGTGGAATGTGGGGGGTGACTGTAGGGTGGGGGCAAAAAAGGGAAAGGGTTTTTTATTTTATTTTTTTTTTAGGTAATTGCACTCAGAGAAGTTGCCCCCTTTAGGGCTTCAAAACCTTCTTTTTGTTTTGTTTTGGGGCCCCATCCTTTTACTCAGCCCAATGGGGATAGAACTGGAACAGTTTTTTCAAATGGTTTTGATTTGTGATGAAAGTTGATGAAGGGAAATCAGCTATGGAGTTTTTCCATCTAGGGTTTAAGACCCGCATGACACGGGTTTACTCTAACGCCTAGTATCATAATATATCCTGGGAAAACCAGGGCCCCAAGAGAAACAGA
Source organism: Monoplex corrugatus (assembly GCA_030674185.1). Lineage (NCBI taxonomy): Eukaryota > Metazoa > Mollusca > Gastropoda > Littorinimorpha > Ranellidae > Monoplex > Monoplex corrugatus. The sequence continues at coordinate 13,948 of JAPXFY010005602.1, forward strand.
CACCCGCGGGCTGGTCAGAAAATTTGAACAACACCCCCAATGACCATCCAGAAGTGATGTACCCTCATTTTGTGTCCCAATCTTCCCAATTAAGCCCATAAATGCCCAATGCTGGATTAGAGCCGGTTAGAGTGAAAAACCAACAATGATTTTTAAAGGGACTGAAAGGGATTCAAACCCACAAACCCTTCCAACAGTGGTCCCTTGCGCAACCACACACCACGGCGACCGGGTTAAGGGCATAATTTATTGAAAATGCTAAACTGACACCACCGAATGACTTAAACGGCCCTAATAGGGCCCTTTTTAATGCGCAGGCAAAGGGTTGAACTCGGATATCAATCTTTTAGCCATATTACAACAGCTTGAACAGGCAAGCCAATCAGGCCAATTGAAACTGAAACCCAAACATGGTCACACACATCAAAAACCAAACAAACAAAACAAACTAATATGACAAATGTACAGAAAGCGGGTGCACAAAACAGTCTCTCAAATTGGGTTGATCAGAAATTCAAAAGTATTATATTTTCTAACTCCCCTTGCTGAAATCAGCCTCGGCTCGCTAGCTGGGGGGGACTTTGAAACTACAGTACTCCTTTTCTAGGTTTAGCCTATGACTTGCCAGGGTCCCCTAACCTTTCCCCAAAAAAAACACACACGACACTACAAAGGGACGATGACTG
>JAPXFY010000560.1:7500-10000 GCA_030674185.1 Monoplex corrugatus
TATGTATGTATGTATGAATCTATGTATGTACACATGTATGCATCTATACATGTATGTATATATGTATGTATATTGAATTTTCCCATCTGTTCTAGAGAACTGTTGGAAACAGACGGTATTAGGCAAGACAAAAAAGATACTAATATGGCATGACCACTTTTCAAATAGCAGAATTCATCTCACTTCCCCTCTGGCATCATATTTGCCTCCCGTCCCGCCAGTTCTCACCATAACTCACAAACACACTTTGATTTTATTTTAGTCCTTTTCTCCCACTGGACGAAGCAGTAGGGACTTTTTTATCTTTTTTTTTCTCTCCTAATTTTTGTGTTTGTGATCTTACGCTTACGCTTAACAAAGGCCATTTAGCCGAAAATTTGCGCCTGTCTTGTCTGGTTGTATTACATACGCGTTCCGATTCTTGTTTCGTGTTTTTGTTTTTTTTCTTTTCTGGTTCCTGTTTGCTTGAAAGCGGGCAGTCACACTTGTTTCTTATTTGTTGTTCTTATTTTTTAAACTAGGTATTTTTGATAAAAGTCTTGGACTCAAGGTCTGATATGTAGAGTTCCTTTTCAGCCCGCTCCAGAAAAAAACCCCAAACAAAAAAACAAAAAAACCAACAGGCCTGTTCGCTGCCCATCTTAATTAATGTTTCCATCATTCTGGTGGTGAAACGTTGGGGTTTCATAAGTCTTTCACTGCATCAGCACTTCAGTCAGTCTGTTTCACAGCATCGAAATCATTGTTCAGAATTCAGTTCATCACTCTATATAAACATAGTTACCACACAATCCTGGGGAGCAAGACGAAACAGAGGCATCAGTAACCGGACACGCCCACAGCAGGTATTCAGCAGAGTCCTAACAGCTTAGGACCAGGGACTGGATCAGGCATCCACCCCTCAAAACAGCAGGTATTCAGCAGAGTCCTAACAGCTCAGGACCAGGGACTGGATCAGGCATCCACCCCTCAAACCAAAGTCACGTACGTATGTGGCTCCCTCGTGAGCTAGTCAGACCAGACAGCTCCCCACGTCAGAAGCTGTAGATAGGAAAGAATTTGCTAAGTACTTCCATCTACAAAATTGTCAATAAAATGTATCGGGTCAATGGCCACACCATATTTTTTTATATTATATGATTGACAAACGTTTAGGCCTATCCCAAAGTAATATTGTTTGCCTTTTAAAAGTTTGCAGGCAAATTACATTCACAGTGCCATACAACAAATATTCTACTCTAACTTCAATTTCCAAAAAATGACCACTAACTTAGCTTCATATTCATTTAACAAAATAACATCTTACAATAAAGAATTTAACATAAAATTCGCCATTCATGTTTCAAAAGTCCAAAGTCTTAACACATATAATTATCCATAAAGTTCACACTGACTGCACATCATTTAAAGATCGAAACCACAAAACAGTAATTCATAAAACATTAAATCAAGAACTACAACTCAATACTCCAAAGAAGTCTCAGCTGGAACGATATGTGGCACATGGCTCCTCTAAGGATAAGCTTCCTCCTCAGATCTGTATATGACCTGCTCCCCTCGAATGCAAACTTAGTGAAATGGGGGAAAGCAGACGACCCAGCATGTCCGCTCTGTCAGAAGAAACAAACAGTGGAACATGTCCTAAGCTCTTGCAAAGTAGCGCTAGCCCAAGGAAGGTATACATGGAGGCACAACCAAGTTCTGAAAGTGATCGCAGATGTGGTTAGCGAAAAAACCATGACCCCAAACGCACCAATTGCTATGACAACGTTCTACAAAGCAGGAGGGAAACAGGTCTGGCCCGAAAGTGCTATGACAACCAGCACATTGCCAAAGGGTCTTCTGGATGGAGCAGTCGACTGGGAGTGTACAGCAGACCTCCCAGAGTGGAGAAATTACCCAGATGTCATCAGCAAGACAGGCATGAGACCAGACATCGCTCTCCACTCTGACTCCTCGAAACAAGTGATTCTGATAGAACTCACTGTGCCATACGAAAGCAGAATGGAAGAAGCACATATCTACAAGACCGAAAAATACGCCGGTCTTGCCAGCACCCTGAAGAAAGCAGGTCTGCGGGTCAAAATCTTCGCCATAGAGGTCGGGGCAAGAGGGTTTGTGGGCACCTCCGCTTATGATCTCATGAAACAACTCGCCATTTCTGGGAAGAAGAGGACTAGAGCCCTTAAATCGATGGCAGAGGCAGCAGAAAGGAGCTCAAGCTGGATCTGGGCAAGGAGGAACCAAAAAAGTGAACTTCATAAGGATTAAATTCCCTACAGATGATGTGTGCCCCGTTAGCACATTGGTAAAACCGCGTACCGCAGTTCTGAAGCGCAGAATCGCCCAGGTTCGATCCCCGGCGTGGGAAAAAAAAAAAAAAAAAAAAAAATAGACAACAGCAGAAGGGCATCCAGGAGTCATGACCTGGATGTGGCCTGGCCCCCAGAGAGTGTAAGGAATTCAGGGCCGAAACACTTGTCTAAAGGGGGTTACTTCT
>JAPXFY010000560.1:15000-22500 GCA_030674185.1 Monoplex corrugatus
TTTTCGTAGTTGTTCTCGTTGTCGTCGTATTGTTCTTCTCGTTGTCATCGTTGTTGTTGTTTTCGTTGTCGTCGTTGTTCTCGTTGTCGTTTTTCTCGTTGTCGTCCTAGTTGTTCTTTGTGTTGTCGTTGTTCTTCGCATACTCGTCGTTGTTCTCGTTGTCATCGTTCTTCTTCTCATGTAGTTGTCGTTGTTCTTCGGATTGTCGTAGCTGTTCTTCTCGTTGTCGTCGTTGTTCTCGTTGTCGTCGTTGTTGTTCTCGTTGTCATTGTTGTTCTCATTGTCGTCGTTATTGTTCTTATCATTGTCGTCGTTGTTGTTCTTCTCATTGTCGTCATTGTTGTTCCGCTCGTTGTCGTCGTTGTTGTTCGTCGTCGTTGTTGTTCTTCTCACTGTCATCGTAGGTGTTCTTCTCTTTGTCGAATTTGTTGTTCTTCTCGTTGTCGTAGTTGTCGTTCTTCTCGTTGTCGTTGTCGTCGTCGTTGTTCTTCTCGTTGTCGTCGTCTTTGTTATTCTCTTTGTCATCGTTGTTGTGCTTCTAGTTGTAGTTGTTCTCGTTGTCGTCGTCGTTGTTCTTCTCGTTGTCGTAGTTGTCATCCTTGTTGTTCTTCTCGTTGTTGTAGTTGTCGTTGTTGTTGTTCTTTTCGTTGTACTTGTCGTCGTTGTTGTTCTTCTCGTTGTCCTAGTTGTCGTATTTCTCGTTGTCATCGTTGTTGTTCTCGTTGTCGTCGTTGTTGTTCTCGTTGTCGTCGTTGTTGTTCTCGTTGTTATTGTTGTTCTCGATGTTGTTGTTCTCGTTGTTGTTGTTCTCGTGGTTGCTGTTCTCGTGGTTGTTGTTCTCGTGATTGTTGTTGTTCTCATCGTTGTTGTTGTTCTTGTCGTTGTTGTTCTTCTCGTTGTCGTAGTTGTCATCTTTGTTGTTCTCGTTGTCGTTTTTCTCGTTGTAGTTGTTGTCGTTGTTGTTCTTCTCGTTGTTCTAGTTGTCGCCGTTTTTCTCGTTGTCATCGTTATTGTTCTCGTTGTCGTCGTTGTTATTGTTCTCATTGTCGTCGTTGTTATTCTTGTTGTCGTCCTTGTTCTTCTCATTGTCGTTCTTCTCGTTGTTCTCCTGTTTTGTTTGTTTCCTCCTTGTTTTCTTGATCATGCATTCCTCTTTCTTCTGTGTTCTTATTCTATTTTGTTGGTAGTTTTGTTAATCATGGTCTACTTGTCTTTCCGTTGTTTTCGCGTTTAATTTTGTCACCTAGTTGATGCTCGTTCTGCCTTTGGCCTCAATGCTTTATTTTGCTTTTGTTTTTGTTTTCCTTTTCTAGCTTCTTTGATCCTCCTCTTATTGGTATAAGTGTTCTTGATGCACTTCTTATTCTCGAGTTTGTCCCTTTTACTCTTCTTCTTCATGCTGTTCTTGGCGTTTTGCTGGTGTGGTTTTGTCGCTGTTGTTATCATTGATGTCCTTTTTCTGTTTGTTGTCGTTCTGCTTCTCATCGTTTCTGCTCTTGCTGTTCTCTTGGTTTTCTTGTTGCCACTGTGTTTGTTTCCATTTCTGTTTCTCCATGTTGTTCCTGTTCTGGTTGTTGTTTTCAACTGCGTAATGATAACAATCATGGACTTTCTTTATATTGCGTATTGGTCGGCTTTTCTTCTTGTTTTGTGCGTTTCTGAACTTGTTTGCGTGTTTTTGTTTTAATTTTGGTTTGTGTTGTTTTGTTTTATAGTACAAGCTTTGTGATTGTTCCTTATCTTCTTGCTCAGTTTTATGTCGTATCCGTTGTTGTTCTTGTTGTGTTTTTGTTGTTATTTTTCCCTTCTTCTTCTTCTGTTTTTCTTGTTGTCCTTGTTCTTGCCTTTCTTGTTTGTGTTCCCTTGTGTCTTTTTCATTTCCTCTTCATCTTTTTGTTTCTTCGTTTAATTTTACATATTTTTGGCGTGTTTCGTTTTATTCGTTTTTCTTGTTTTCTCCTTCTTCATGTTTTTTTTTTCTGGTTTCTATAACATACATAATGGAAGACTTACTTGGTTTTGATCTTCCTGCTGCTGCTTTTTACGATGCAGAGCGTACGTTACTGTCCTGGCGTGGTTTGAGGTCATTACGGGCAAACTGCAACAATGTGAGACCAAAATTGTATGTACTAAGACTTACACAAAATACGTAGATAGAAAAATTTAAAAGTCCACATGATTTAACGTAAATGGATACAGACATATAAGGTAGACAGTGGATGCGTGCTTAGACATGTCGATAGACAGGGGTGGACAGATGGATGGATGTACAAGATTCCACGACAAAAGAACTGCCTCTGGCAAAATTGTGTAGAAAACTCGCTTTCATAGGAAAACAAAAACACATGCGCACACCGGAAAATCAAACAATCAAAACAGACGATCAATTAGTCATACGCACTTAACATACAAACAAGCCTATTAGTCTCTGAACGGTTGCACAGTCGCACGAATCTGGAACAGATTCAAAAGGAAATAGCAGATAGTGTTCTGGAAACTTCAGCAGCATTTCAGGTCACTGCACTTAAATTAAGGACTATTTCTGTTTATGTTTAAAAATGAACTCCTTTGGTTTGAAGGATGTACCATTTTGCGCTGTATAACTAACATTTCACAACAAGAAAGAAAATCTCAGTTGGACAATTTTCTCGTCGCTTTGATGGAGCAAACTAGACTGGATTGGATTGGATGGCATTGGGTTCATTGTTTTGGACATGACGCAATTTTATCACGTTAAATGGGGTTTGACCTTCGTGGAGAAAGAACATCGCCATCGCACAGCGCCACCCCCCATTGTTATAGCTGTATGCATGTATTTTTCTTTACCTAAGGGCGTTTTCTTTTGCCAAGGAAAACTACTTTGCTGCCGCAGGTTTTTCAACACAAAGCACATCGCCATCGTATGGCGCCATAGCGCCACCTCCCTTTGTTATATCTATATACATGTATTTTTGTTCACCTGAGGGTGTTTTCTTTTGCCAAGGAAAATTTTGCTGCCGCAGATGTTCAACATGTCCCAAACAATTGCTGCTTACAACATCTCCGTTTATTACAATTATTATTACTATTTAAAGCCCAGCTGCCTGTGCAAAGATATGTCAGGGCTACAACCATAGCAAAATGTGCACATCGTGATGACCCTGACAAAAAATGGAAACGAAATAAAGTACATATAACAATGCTTTCGCACACTAATCTAAAGATATGCTCCCGGCATTGATCATTCCCTTAAATTTATCTCCATGATGTTTTAAAAACAAAACTTGAACACAAAGATGAAGACCACTAACGACAGTAAAACAAATAAAACCATGGCCTAAATTACCGAAAATTGCATCTGCCTATCGTGTTTCCTTAGAGCCAAAAATGTATTTAATACCTGTACCAACAACCAGTATCAATGGAAAGCATGAAAGACTGCACAGAACACAAACAGATCAATAGACCAGCACAGCAGAATATGATAGGAAGAAATGATAGAAAGAAAAGGAACAAGGAAGAAACAGAGAATGAGAGAAAGGAGGAAATTTCTAGCGCTGAATTTTCCAAAGGTGGGGATGCAATCTGTACTGACAGATCCTCCGGCATCCACACCCCACCCCACCCCCCTTTTCAGGTGCAGCATTTCGGTTTAGTGTGTCATCTGAAAGACTAGCACTTAGACCACCGCTCATGGCGTAGTGAAGGGAGAGAAAAATCACCGTCCGATGGGAATATAACTTGGATTTCTCAGCCCGTACTCTGTCCACTGGGCCATCCTGTGTTTTAAATACAGACTTTTGGATTGTGGCTTTCGTAGCGTTTGTCGCATGAAACCAGAAGAATCAACACAGCGTTTGAAACTGTGGTCAAGTTCACAACAGATGACCGTTTCTGTGATTCTCCGTAGTATCACCGCCTGTTAGGCAAGAGGACTGGGGTTCAAATCTCCGCCGGAGATGTTTTTCTTAAGTTAGGTAGAAATCTCAAGATCTCGCTTACGAGAAGGGTTTAGTAGTGGTAGTCCTCCGTCAGTCGACGTCGACTATGGATGATGCCCCCTAGTGTCGTGTCGATTCGAGTTGACGTCTGGAGCAGCATCCCCTGTGGCTGGTAAGGCCGATGCCGGAAAGGCAGTCTCTGCGACATTGGATGCATGTGTGGATGCTGACATGGGATTGCCTTCACTGGAGCTTGCTTTCTACCTGGCTCTCACCTCAGCTAAGGTCTGTATATTCTTTTCCCACAACCCGAGTTGTTTCTGGAGCACACTGCGCCATCTATCGCTGTCGGCTGTTGTGTCTTCCCAGCTCTCTGTGTTGGATGTTCAAAGCTTTCATATCGCGCTTGCAGACGACTTTTGGGGGCGCCAACATATCTCTTGTCGGAGGCTAGCTCACCATAAAGGTTAACTTTTGGGATACGTCCATCTTCCTTCCGGCGCACATGACCAAACCAGAGCGGCCTGCGTTGTCTGAACAGTGTGTGCATGGTGGGGAGACCAGCGCATGCTAGGACCTGGGCGTTTGGTAATTTGTTGCTCCACAAATACATAGACAGCAACTTAACACACGCGCGCTTTTAAGAACAGGCACACACACACACACAAACACACACCACACACACACACACACACAAACACACACACACACACACACACACACACGCGCGCGCGCGCGCGCGCGCGCGCACTCTCACACATACACACAAACACGCGCGCACACGCACATACATACACACACGTGCACACACACACGCACACGCACACGCACACGCACACGCGCACACGCACACGCACACGCACGCACACACACACACACACACACACACACACACACACACACACACACACACACACACGCACACACTCACACACACACACGTTCTGTTCAGTTACCTTCGTCGAATACATGCAAGACCTTTAGATGTGTGGCTGTGTGGCAAAGGCAGACGTCAGTTTTCGTCCTTTGCTGTTAAGCACAAAAGTCTTAGAACTCATCAGTACCGTCCGTTCTGGAATGGTGTCCAGCTCAGTCGTTGTTCATGAAGTTTCTTCAGTCATCTGTCAATACGAAGGTATCAAATGTATTCCTATTGTCTGTGTGTGTGGTGGTGGTGGTGGTGGTAGTAGTAGTTGGTGGTGGTTGGTGATGGTGGTGTTTGGTGTTTGGTAGATGGTGATGATGGTGGTTTCCTCGAACGTTGATTTCATATTTACATTCATGAACAGAGAACATTTCATGTAAAAGAATGTTTTGTCCGTTATGCTTTTGTATATGTACAAGGTCTGTACAGACACACATTAATGCATTTTGTTGTATACGTATATTTGCAGAAGTGTGAATCACGACTCCTGCCAAAGATGAAGTTGAAAGAGGACATGCAGTGTCTTCATCTAAGGGAGACACGATGGATGAGCAGACAACACCATCCAGCATCGTCTCAGCAAGACCATCAACATGCTCAGAATGCTGAACAACGTGTGGAGGTTCCCCCAAATCATCATGTGCCCTGCCGCATGGCGTTGCCGATCATAGCTCTCCATACGAATCTATCTTTTGTCGCTGCAAGTTCATCTCCCACCCTCTTTCTTCATCCACTCCACAAGTCTGTCCAGTATTTTCTCCTTAGGTCCTCTTTGTGCTCTTTTTGCCTCTTCCTTTCATGTTGTGACTAGGTACTCTAATTTCTCTTGCCTCATAAAATGTACTATAAATGTTGCCCATCCTTCCCCAATCCTATTCATTAATATTCTTTTTGTGTTTGTCTCTTTCAAACTGTCTCGTTTGTTTTCTTTGCTCTCCATATAACTCTTAACATTCTACTTAGAAACTTAATTTCAGCTGCCTCAATCCTGTTGACTTTGCGTGTTGACTGTCCATGTTTCGCATCTGTACAACATCGGTTCTATATAACACTGAAGAACTCTCCCCGGTGTCGTCAAGAACGCTGAATGCTTTCTTAGCCTGTCCAGCTCTGCTGGCCATCTCCAAAATGCATCAGCCGCCTGGTGAGATGACTGAAGGACTGGATGACATGGTGGTCAATGAAAGACAAGAAATCCCCTAATGCAGAGTGACGGCAGATAGCACAGCATGATGGGACAGGTTGAAGGGTTTGAATGTCTGGGAACAGTCATCTCACTAGTTCCCCGAAATACAATACAAATACACAGTGGAACTGTACCAGAGCCGTGTCCTTTTCACCCCACTTTAAGGCTCAGAATAATGGAGGATGACAGAGAGCGACCTTATCAAGCTGTCAACCCTACACACAAGAAACGTTTTGAAGAATCAGAGGAATCGTCTGGCCTAACATCATCTCCAACCAGTAACTACTCGAAGAGAGCAGAATCACGTTATCCAGACTGCCCTTCACTGGACATAACAATGGAAAAAAAATGACAACAGTAAGGCCAATGATGTATTGGGCTGTGAGTCAGTCCGTCATCAGATGGAGAATAGATTGGCACAGCCATCACAATGCTGGTCCCTAGAAAAGTTGAGATCCCCACCACCTCACTACCCCTCTCGCAACCCCTCCCCCTTCCTCTATCCATCCATCCCACCCACCCCCAGTTTTCAGTTTTGGTCTAGTTTTTACCGGGTCATCATGAAGATCGGACGAGATGGACCAGATGGCGGGGAAAGGTGTAAATGACGCCTTGTGGTGTCTTGGGGTGTTGACACGGGTCCTGGATGTGCCGGGCTTTTTGTCCACTGAAGGCACAGTGAAGGAGGATCACAGTCTCTGTCACCTTTCTGTGGACACAGGAACTTTTATTAGAATGTATAACAATAATTATGATTCACAATATTCTGGTCATACGTTTGTTGTGCCTGGAATTGAAAAGGCGCACCGTTCTGGGTGAAAACGGTAATAATCATGGTTTACGATATTTTGGTCTTGTGCTAGTTGTGCCTGGAATTGAAAAGGCGCATGAAAAATGGTAACAATCATGGTTCACAATATTTGTCTTGTGCTGCTTGTGCCTGGAATTGAAAAGGCGCACCGTTCTGCATAAAAACGGTAATAATCATGGTTCACGATATTCTGATCATGTGTTCATTGTGCTTAGGATTAGAAAGGCGCACTGTTTCAGATACTGATATACCTGATGGACTGAACTCCGAACTGGACTGGATTGTGGTGTTTTGTTGTTCACAACGAATTTCAATGTTTCCCATGTGACAAACGGGCCGCTCCTTCCGGAAAAGGAAATCGCCGAAGTGCGTTGTCACATTTTTATAGTGTATTTTTTTGTTTATTTATTAACCATAGTTTTCTACAAAATTTTAACAGATGTAATTCTTTTATTACCGTATCATCTTCAACGTGCGCTAGATGTATACTGTGTACGGCACTTAAGTTTATTATCTCATCTAAAGATTAGCAATCAGACCACCACTCAAGGTCTAATGGAAAGGGGAGGGCAGACACATACGACCAGTAATGGAATCTGGGTTTCTTGTATCCTAGGTTGATCAGATTTGTTATTGTTTTATTTAATTCAAAGCCCAG
>JAPXFY010000560.1:30000-35000 GCA_030674185.1 Monoplex corrugatus
CACACACACAATCACACACACACACACATTGACTAGATTAGATGTCATAGGTTGAAAGGCAGCTGACGTTATTGTTGCTAACTGAGGTAATCTACGACACTGACGTAAGGTATTTAAATAAAGTAACTTTGAAGGAAGAGAGTGATTGAGTGTTTGTGATATTTGGGGGGAGGGTGTTCCATAGTTGTGCACCAGAAAACGATAAACTATTTTTATATATGTCAATTCTTGGACGGATAATTTTGAATTGATTTTGTCTTGAGTTTGAGTATGATCGCACATTCTGATTAAACAAATTGAGAAGATATTGCGGAACATTCCTTTTTGATACTTTAAACATTGTGATACCTTTATTGAACATTAAGTGTGACTTTAGAGGGAGGATTCCTAACTGTTTAAGTTTTTCATCTGTTGTTAAAGTGGGATCTGGCATGATAAGTTTTGCTGCCCTCCTATGTAAGGTGTTCAATTTTTTTAGATGAACTTCACATGAACTATCCCACAGTGTAGAGGCATAATCTATGTGCGATTTAATATGAGCATTATAAAATAATTGGCGTGTGTTTGTATCTGTTAGATATCTTAATTTGGACAGAATAAATAAGTTCTTGGAGATAATCCTGCATAAATAATCAATGTGGTTTTGCCAGGTAAGATTATGATCAATGAGAACTCCCAGTAGACGGTGTTCAGGTATTTGTGCAATAGAATTACCTCTCAAAGACAGATTGAGTGACAGAGGGCCAAGCTGCCGTTTTTGGCGTGTGCATATAACCATACATTCAGTTTTCGTAGGGTTCAAAGCCATGGCGTTTTTAGCACACCAATCAGAAATTTCATTTAGGCTCTTTTGTAAACGTGTGTTTACAGTCGCTATGCTTGTGTCTTGTGTATGGAGTGTTTCCGTCATCAGCGAACATATCACAGTGAACTGTGGGATCAGATATATGAAGTGGTAAGTCATTTATGAATACAGAAAACAGAATGGGTCCTAAGATTGATCCTTGAGGAACGCCACATTTCACATGACCCTCGGATGAATATGATCCATTAAGATGTACTTTTTGTTTGCGTTCATGAAAGTAGGAATTGAAAAATGAAACTGTTGAGTCGTTGGCAAGGTACGTTCGTAATTTAGCTAGTAAGATATCATGATCAACGAGATCAAAAGCCTTTTTAAAGTCTAGAAATACTGCTCCAGTTAATTTGCAGTCATTCATGGCTAATAACCAGATGTCAGCAAGCCGTGTTAGGGCTGTATGACAAGAGTGGTTCTGACGGAAACCAGATTGCAGTGGGTGAAGAATACTTTTGGTTTCCAGGTAGTCTGAAAGATGTTTATGGATATGTTTTTCTAAAGGCTTTGACAGGACAGAGAGAAGAGAAATTGGCCTGTAATTATTTATTTGTGAAAGATCTTTTGTTTTTGGTAAGGGTACAACTTTGGCCTGTTTTAGAGCTCTGGGGAATACGTTGTTTTTTATGCTGATGTTGTAAATATATGTAAGTGGTTCCGTGATGTAGGGCAGAGACAGTTTTAGTATTTTGGGACTGATTTCATCTGGTCCTGATGATTTTTTATTATTCATTTTATTTATATACATTCCAGTTTCATGGACTGCTATACTGGGAATACTAAATGAACTTGTATTATTGGTCCTCTCTTTGCAAAAGTTAATCAGATTTTCAGAGGGGACATATTGATCACAGTTAGAAATAGGACGGGTTAGTAGTTCTGATACTGACAGAAAATGATCATTGAATTTGTTTGCTGTGAAACTGAGAGGCGTGCCTGGGAGCTTTTTCCCACTTCCCTTAATAACTAAGTTCATTGCTCTCCATAGTGATGATACATCTTTATTGTTTTTTTACCAGTCGATCAAAGAGAGACTTCTTGGCTTGACGGACCATTGATTTTACCTTATTACGCATCGTTTTGTATTCAATGAAGCGTTTTTCTTTCTTGAGTTTATCTCGTAATGACATCGCATTGATAATGTCTGTTGACAGCCATGGGGGCATTGTTGGATGCTTTACTCTTTTCCGTCGTAGTGGGGCATGTTTATTTAGGACAGTCGTGAACAAGTTGTACCAAATGTCTAGGGCTTCATTAGGATTACTAGTACTAAACACACTACTGAACTCTACTCTACCAAGATCAGAGAGGAATGCATCCTCATCAAAGTGTTTGAATGATCTATATGTTATACATGTATGATTATTCTTTTTTATTTTTTGAACTTTGGCTGACCAGGTGCAGTTTACAGGTTGATGATCACTTATGCTTAAATCATCTACAGCTGCATTAATTATTGCCTCTGGTTTGTTTGTATAGATATGATCTAAGAGTGTTTCTGATGTTGCTGTGATTCTTGTTGGATCTTTGATTAATTGTTTTAGGCCAACCAGGGTGGTCGTTGACTGCCATGCGGGTTGTGGAGTGAGTAGGTCAAAATTAAAGTCACCTAACATTAGAATGTCTGTATGTCGTTGACACAATTTGTCCATCATCTTTAGAAAGTGGTCATGCCATTCGTATGTGCTCCTGGGATTTCTATATAAAATACCGATAAGTAAAGGTGGAGTTGTTGCAGAAGGCTTTAGCTCCACCCAGATACATTCAACTTCTTTGGTTTCTAAGTCATAACGTCTGTTGGTTATTTGTTGAATATCTCGGTGGATGTAAAGCGCAACTCCAGTTTCTCCATGGCATGAGGGATCTCGCCTGATTACAGAATAGTCTGGGATTGCTATAGCTTCATCTGTAATATGAGGTGCTAGTCGTGTCTCGGTCACACCGTACAAATGGTAATAATTTTGTTTGTGTAGGAACACGCACAGGTCTGATACTTTGTTTTGGAGATGATAGACATTAACATGACCAACACGCAGATCCTGTTTTTTTCGAGTGAATGTGGTCATTGGTGATTTCAACACTGCGTCTGCACGCTGAAGTGAAATATATGAAGAGAGGGTAGAAAAAAAAAATTGGTCTACCCCTAATACAAAGTGTGAACAATGATATTATACACTGATGAAAACAAAATGTAACAGTGCAGAGTCTGTTTTTTTTCTTGACAGTTCAGCCAAGACTGACTACAGGTATACACACTGTCAGTCTTCAGAGAAAAACAAAACAAAATCAGAACAAAAAGATAAGTAAGTAAACTAAAATAAAATAAAGGCTGCACTGAGGATATACTGAGCGTCTCTCGCAGTGCAATACTTGTCTCCACCTAACACTGGGCACAGGCAGACACAGCTGTAGAAAATTAGGTGGTATTAACACCACCCAAAACAAGTCAGTTTCAACCGTCGGTTGAACTGACCAAGTCAATTAAATAATTATGTCTGTAAGTCTCAGTGTCAATCTCATTCAAAGTTATAGCACAACACAGTATCAATGTAAATAAGTTGTCCCCAGGTAATATGCGACACCAACAAGGTGGAGATGGCAGCAGGTCACAACACAGCAGAAGCAAATAAATATTAAGAACGTGGAGAAGAGGTATAGAAAGATATTTAAAAGTAAGGAAGTAAACTAAGTAGCTAAATAGCTAAATAAATAAGTGAATAAATGAATAAACAAATAGGTAGAGAAATGAAAATAATAAAAGAAGATTAATTCATAAAAGGTTTTAGCACCTGCACCAATGCACTGATGATAGATGCAGGATCTACACAATTCTGTTGGGAAGTTATTGCTGTAGCACTTGATCCCAGCATTTGTTGAACTGCAGGTGATTTGGGGTGTCTTGTAGTCATGCAGGGGAATTCAGCATGATACTGTGTGTTGTTCTGCTCCGCACTGACACCAGCGGGGACTGCAGGTGGGTGTTGTAGATGGCTGGAGCTGGGGACTGCAGGTGGGTGTTGTGGGTGGCTGGATATTAGAGATGGGTGCTGTAGACGGCTGGGGACTGCACATGGGAGTTGTAGATGGCTGTAAACTGGAGACAGGTGCTGTAGATTTTTGGAGTTTGGAGATGGATGTTGTAGGTGATTGTAGACTGGAGATTGGTGTTGTCGATGGTTGGAGACTGCAGGTGGGTATTGTAGATTGTTAGAGATTGGAGATGGGTGTTGGTAATGCAGGGGTTTGGGGGCTGTTGGAGGGGTTGGGATAAGAGGTGGGCGTATTGGAGAATTGGGGCCATAACAAGGGTTTTGAACATCATAGGAACGGATGTTTAGTGCAAGAGATTTAGATCCTTTAGCACTTGGGTGAACTGAATCACGGTACATATCTTTTCTTGGTGCACCTGATTTGGTTAGGAAGGAAGGGGTGTTGTTGATGAACAGTATTCCTTCTTGTTCACAGGAGCGCCGAAGTGAGGCTGTGGACCGTGATGCAGCTTCTTTCAAGGGGTGTTGGCCAAAGGGAGGGACAATGGAAGAAGCTGCAAGTGTAGCACTGGGGAAAGATTTTCTCAGGAGACGAAGTAATCTTCCCCATTGCTCTCCTGATACAGGTCCATCATGGCAGCTGTTGATGCCGACGTGGAAGGTGACGTGTGTTATGTCGTGGGATGGTGGGCGAGAGGACAGCCACTGGCTAAGGTGATGGACTGTCAGGCCAGATACCGAGAGGTTCCTGACAATGTTACCACCTGTTGACATCTTCCTTTCATCCACTCTCTCCAAGACTGAGTCACCCAACAGTAGAGTATTACAGTTAGGGGGAATGGTTTTCTGCCTGAGACTAGTGAGAGGGGATGGGGGGTCAGCCATTGTTTTCTTGTTGACAGTGGATGATGATGGCTGAGAGGGACTGGGGACAGTGGCGTGAGGTTGTTCAGAACTGTCAGTGTCAGAGAGGACATCAAACTTGTTGGCTGTACTTATGTTATACATGTCCTTTGTGGTGGTAGACTCACATGTAGTGGTGGGTTGGGGTTTTGTTTGATTAGTGGGTTTGTCTGTTTGTTGTACTGATGTCTCTGTCTGTTGTAGGTGTTGGCAAGTGTTGATTGTTTGAAGTTGTTTCTTGATGTCACAAG
>JAPXFY010000560.1:42500-47500 GCA_030674185.1 Monoplex corrugatus
GTTATTGTTGTCGTTGTTATATTTGTTGCTGCTGTTGTTGTTGTTGCTGTTGTTGTTGTTGCTGCTGTTGTTGTTGTTGTTGTTGCTGTTGTTTGTTACAGATGTCATTTTATGTGTGACTGACAGAAAATAGGATGAAAGTAGATTGTGTATATGTAGGTGCGTGTTCTATATGTTTTCCCCAACCACACACAACCTTTCACTCAGTCACTTAAACAACCTCTGTAAACAAATTAGTATATTTAAATATTTATAATTAATCAAATAGCATCAGTTCAATTTTCATCCAACTGGATCAACAAACACATAAGTCAGAAATAAATGTTCATTGACCACTGTTCAATAAAAAGTAACGGGTTCAGGTTTCCGTCCCAAACAGTCTTTTCACAGAAATTCTTTCACTGCATCAGCACTTCAGTCAGTCTGTTTCACAGCATCGAAATCGCTGTTCAGAATTCAGTTCATCACTCTATATAAATATAGTTACCACACAATCCTGGGGAGCAAGACGAAACAGAGGCGTCAGCAACTGGACACGCCCACAGCAGGTATTCAGCAGAGTCCTAACAGCTTAGGACCAGGGACTGATCAGGCATCCACCCCTCAAAACAGCAGGTATTCAGCAGAGTCCTAACAGCTTAGGACCAGGGACTGGATCAGGCATCCACCCCTCAAAACAGCAGGTATTCAGCAGAGTCCTAACAGCTTAGGACCAGGGACTGGATCAGGCATCCATCCCTCAAACCAAAGTCACGTACGTGTGTAGCCCTTCGTGAGCTAATCAGACCAGACAGCTCCCCACGTCAGAAGCTGTAGATAGGAAAGAATTTGCTAAGTACTTCCATCTACAAAATTGTCAATAAAATGTATCGGGTCAATGGCCACACCATATTTTTATATTATATGATTGACAAACGTTTATCCCAAAGTAATATTGTTTGCCTTTTAAAAGTTCGCAGGCAAATTACATTCACAGTGCCATACAACCAATATTCTACACTAACTTCAATTTCCAAAAAATTACCACTAACTTAGCTTCATATTCATTTAACAAAATAACATCTTACAATAAAGGATTTAATACAAAATTCGCCATTCATGTTTCAAAAGTCCAAACTCTCAATACATATAATTATTCATAAAGTTCACACTGACTGCACATCATTTAAAGATCGAAACCACAAAACAGTAATTCATAAAACATTAAATCAAGAACTACAACTCAATACAACTCTTGAATGCCAAAATAATTCACTTCACTTTTACACAACTACGTTTCTTCACAATCTTTACATGTCTCAATTTTTGGTAAATATATCAACAAATCAAAAGATTCACAAACCTGCTAACATAGCAGCTTAAGACAAACAGATTTAGTTCTCTTCAGGTGGCAAAGATATGCGACTGCTCCACCTGGAAATCTCTATAGAACTGACTTTTTAGTTCACAGATTTTCGACACGCACACAACGCTACACGAATTCCACGCTCCACGCATTCCACACTCCGTGCACTCCACGCTTTTACTTCACAGCCAATCAGAATAAAGACACCAAAACCAACACTGGGTGCTCCAGTCCACAAAAGCAAAAATGAGCCCAAACTCTATACAAAAGTGAAAATGTAAAAACAACACTATAAAAATATATACAACACATCCGTCACACTACCCCCCCTCTACAGAAAAGACAATGACCGAATTGTCTTTGAGAGGGCTCATGGAACCATTGGATCACCCGAGGATCACGAGAGCAGGTCTGGCAACATACTTGACGGGGCGGAAATGGGGAGAACCTCAACAAAGAACTCCTGCAGCGACAATGTCTTTGTTTTGAAACCTGGGAGATCGGTACAACAGGATCATGCAAAACAGCCTCTGGATGAGATCTCACGGAAGCATTTAAACCAGGAACATTTCCAATGATGACATCAGCAACCGGAGCCTCCAGTACACAACACACTACAATTCCAGATACATATGGAGACTTGACTGGAACCTTAGCCAATTGAAATGTCTCAACACGACCACCAAAAGAAATACACTTAATTGATTTACCAAGATACTGATTATCTTTTACTAAACTTTTGCGAACTCCACACACAGTAGCTCCTGTGTCTCGCAAAATCGAACAAGACTTGCCATTTACAGATCCAGACTCCAAGTGCAACTGATCTTTTAAATCTTGATTGACTGAACAGACTACTGCGGCACATCCTGAAAACTGTTGCTCTGGGCCCTCAGTATGTTCAGGTACTACCGTAGAATGTCCATAGTTTGGACGAAACAAGCACGAACCTCTTGGGTGACTGAGGGTGCATACACCACAAGGGTCCCTTCCGGATTTTCATGGACAAGTATTTGACCTGTGACCCGCACGCTTACACAGCCAACAAGTGATTGAACTCTGATCACTTCCTTCGCTGAACTGATTGAAGCGGCCACCTCTATGAGAAATATCAGCACCCTGACCACGTCCTTGAAAACCTCGATTGCCCCTGTTGTTGTTGTTGTTGTGTTGTTGTTGTTGTTGTTGTTGTTGTTGTTGTTCTTCTTCTTCTTCTTCTTCTTCTTCGTCTTTTTCTTCTTCTTCTTCGTCTTCTTCTTCTTTTTCTTCTTCTTCTTCTCCTCCTCCTTCTCTTCCCCTCCTCCTCCTTCTTGTTCTTCTTCGCAATTCTTCTTCGCAATTCTTCTTCGCATTTCTTCTTCTTCTTCTTCGCAATTCTTCTTCTTCTTCTTCGCAATTCTTCTTCTTCGCAATTCTTCTTCTTCTTCTTCGCAATTCTTCTTCTTCCTCGCAATTCTTCTTCTTCGCAATTCTTCTTCTTCACAATTCTTCTTCTTCTTCTTCTTCTTCTTCTTCGCAATTCTTCTTCTTCTTCGCAATTCTTCTTCTTCGCAATTCTTCTTCTTCGCAATTCTTCTTCGCAATTCTTCTTCTTCGCAATTCTTCTTCTTCTTCTTCGCAATTCTTCTTCTTCGCAATTCTTCTTCTTCTTCGCAATTCTTTTTCTTCTTCTGCTTCTTCGCAATTCTTCTCCTTCTTCGCAATTCTTCTTCTTCTTCGCAATTCTTCTTCTTCTTCTTCGCAATTCTTCTTCTTCTTCTTCGCAATTCTTTTTCTTCTTCTTCTTCGCAATTCTTCTTCTTCGCAATTCTTCTTCTTCGCAATTCTTCTTCGCAATTCTTCTTCTTCTTCTTTTTCGCAATTCTTCTTCGCAATTCTTCTTCTTCGCAATTCTTCTTCTTCTTCTTCTTCGCAATTCTTCTTCTTCTTCGCAATTCTTCTTCTCAATTCTTCTTCGCAATTCTTCTTCTTCTTCTTCGAAATTCTTCTTCTTCTTCTTCGCAATTCTTCTCTTCTTCTTCTTCGCAATTCTTCTTCTTCTTCGCAATTCTTCTTCTTCGCAATTCTTCTCTTCGCAATTCTTCTTCGCAATTCTTCTTCTTCTTCGCAATTCTTCTTCTTCGCAATTCTTCTTCTTCGCAATTCTTTTCGCAATTCTTCTTCTTCTTCGCAATTCTTCTTCTTCTTCACAATTCTTCTTCTTCGCAATTTTTCTACTCTTCTTCTTCTTCGCAATTCTTCTTCTTCTTCCTCGTCGTCGTCGTCGTCGTCGTCGTCGTCGTCGTCGTCGCCTTTCTTTCTTTCTTCCTTCCATTCTTTCTTTCTTTCTTTCTTCTTCTTCTTCTCCCGACCCTCCTTGTTATTGTTGTTGTTTTGCCTATCTGTTGTTGTTGTTGTTTTCCTATATCCTTGAAAATAGGTGATTGTTTCATATTGAGAAGTGTCCATCTGTCTGTTCCATATTGATTTGAGAGAAGTGTCAACCCGTCTGTCTATCTGTCTGTCTATCTGTCTCTCTGTCTGTCTGTCCGTCTGTCAGTCTGTCTATCTGTCTGTGACACAAAGTGTGTTAGCAAATTTATCTCAGCTGTTCTGGATGAATCTTTCCTAAATTTTAATCAAAAATGTTGACCGTTATGGAGTCCCCATTACATAAGTTTCGAAGTCATGGCGCCAAGGTCAAGGTCACACGGAAGAAGGAAAGAAAGTGCGTGAACAACACTGGAACTGCTGACAATGTTTTCGCATTTTGTTTCCATTCCAGTGACAGTTCACCTTTGCGCCCACGTCTTGTCACGATTTATTTTATCATATGCTTTGTCATAGTCACGATGATCTTGAGAAGCAAAAAAACAACAACAACAACAAACAGACAAAGAAAAAAGAAAAAGAAGAAAAAACGAAAAGAAAAAGAAAAAAAAAATAGAAAAAAATCTGAATTTTATGTAATAACTTTTGTATAAAAGAAAGGTTTTTAGAATGGCTTGACCATCTTGGTGTGTGTGTGGGGAGGGGGGGGGGAGGGTTGAATGTCTGTTTGTTTGTTTTTGGTGATGGTGATGAGTGGTGGTTGTCTGACCTTGACTTTGGGTTGTATCCTTCCAAACTTATGCGTTTGGCTATTCCTCGACAACCCATGACTTCGATCCAGATGTAGGTGAAAAATCAACCAACCAACCAACCAACCAACCAATCAACCAAACAACCAGCAAACCAACCAACCAACAAACCAACCAACCAACAACCAACCAACCAACCAACCAACCAACCAACCAACCAACCAACCAACCAACCAACCAACCAACCAATCAACAAACCAACCAACCAACCAACCAGCCAACCAACCAACCAACCAGCCAACCAACCAACCAACCAGCCAACCAACCAACCAACCAACCAACCAGCCAACCAAAAAAAACAAAGATCAAGAGCTAAAACAATCTTGATAACATATTTTCTTCATAGACAATCGGACAGACCGACAGACCGACAGACACATATTCCGCTCTATATGAAAGATTCTTCTTTTCAAGAAAAATTGGAAACTAAAAATACAAGGTAAGAAAAATAAAGAAGGTGTTTGGTCGTGTGCATGGAAGACGTGAGTTCGTTGCCCATACAGTGACATTTTTTTTTTTTTTACCCAAGACATCTT
>JAPXFY010005603.1:0-5000 GCA_030674185.1 Monoplex corrugatus
CTCAAACAACTTCAGGAGAAATGCAGGGAGCAAAGGCAGCCACTCTTCGTTGCCTTCATAGACCTCACAAAGGCCTTCGATCTGGTCAGTAGGGATGGCCTCTTCAAAATCCTTTCCCAAATTGGATGTCCACCCAAACTTCTCAGCATCATCAGATCCTTCCACGAAGACATGAAAGGCACCGTCGTCTTTGACGGCTCAACATCAGCTGCCTTCAACATACGGAGCGGAGTGAAACAGGGTTGCGTCCTGGCTCCCACCCTGTTTGGAATCTTTTTTGCTGTGATGCTGAAACACGCATTCGGTCCTGCAGCTGAAGGCATATACCTCCGAACCAGGACAGACGGTAAGCTCTTCAACCTCTCCAGACTAAGAGCCAAGACCAAAGTCCAGCTGAGGTGCCTGCGTGACTTCATCTTTGCAGACGACGCGGCAGTAACCGCCCACTCAGCTGAGGACCTACAGCAGCTCATGACTCGCTTCAGCGATGCCTGCCAAAACTTTGGGCTTACCATAAGCTTGAAGAAAACACAGGTCATGGGACAGGATGTTGACTCTCCCCCAGCCATCAGCATCAATGACCATGAACTGGATGTCGTCCATGACTTTGTTTATCTGGGCTCAACAATCTCAGACACCCTCTCACTTGACATAGAGCTCAACAGGCGCATCGGCAAGGCAGCTACCACCATGACCAGACTGACGAAGAAAGCATGGAACAACAGCAAGCTGACTGAGCACACAAAAATCCAGATCTACAGAGCCTGCGTCGTGAGCACCCTCCTGTATGGCAGCGAGTCCTGGACTTTGCGTGCCCGACAAGAGCAAAAGCTCAATGCTTTTCACATGCGTAGCCTCCGACGCATTCTAAACATCACCTGGCAGGACAAGGTCCCGAACAACACTGTCCTGGAAAGAGCTGGATGCACCAGCATGTACACGCTGCTGAAACAGAGACGCATGCGCTGGCTTGGCCATGCCGTGCGCATGGACGACGGACGGATCCCCAAAGACCTCCTCTACGGAGAACTGGTGCAGGGAAAACGTCCCACAGGCAGACCACAGCTGCGATTCAAAGACGTGTGCAAGAGGGACCTAAAAGCCTTGAATATCGACAAAGACAACTGGGAAGCAACAGCCCTCGAACGGTCAGCCTGGAGACAGACTGTGCAGAAAGGTCTCTCCAAGTTCGAAGAGACACTCGCTCAGCGGCACGAGGAAAAGAGAACGAGAAGAAAGGCTGCAGCCCAGGCAGACAGACCAGCGTCAGACTTCATCTGTGCCCTCTGCCACAGGGACTGTCATTCCCGCGTCGGACTGGCCAGCCACACCCGGCGCTGCACCAGAATAGGCACCCAGAGCGCAACTCCATAGTCTTCCGAGACTGAAGGACGCCTATGATGATCAATGCCTGTCTTCTGAGGTGTGTATAGATATATTACATATCAGTTCTTCTGTACGCAATGCATTCTATTTACTGTAAAATGTGAAACGTGAAGTGATGCAAATGAGCTTAATGAATATGAATAAAAAAAGAATAATTCCATTTGTATAGTGCAAACAGTCCGTGACGAATCATTCTCCCTGCACTACCAATATATTAAATAGCATAAACATAGTTCATTTGACAAATACAAGCATTTTATATGCTTCACACTGATAACTAACACACACACACACACACACACACACACACACACACACACACACACACACACACACACACACACACACACACACACACACACACACACACACACACATATGTATACATATATATATATATATATACGCATACATATATGTATATATATATATGTGTGTATATATATATATATATACATACATACATATACTCTTGCGTGTCCACACACGCACACACACGCACACACGCACGCAAGCAAACACACATGCACACGCACACGCACACATGGACAAGCCACAGTACGACTAGACTTACCAAATCCACAAGTACTTACCATGAACTATTGTAGATATTTCTAGAACAGATGTATTTTAAGGTCTTTCTTTAACGTAGATACTTAGGTGCTTTGTTTTAAAGACACCAGAAGAAAGTTCTTGGAGGTAAAAACAGAAAAAAGGATTTTTTTTCAACGAGATTTTATAATCTAGATGTGGTTAAGATATACGTTCCTAGAGATCTAAGAGTTTTGGAAAGTTTTTAGGGCAGATATGTTGGCATGATATTCAGAGTTAGACAATGAAAACAGAAAGGTAATTACTACAAAGTTTTTGCTTCATTGGAAGCCAGTATAGTTTTTACATTGACACGTTTGAAAAGGAACGTTTGGACAATGGGGACTGGGCTGTTTTGGATTCTTTGGAGTATGGATGGCTTAAATTCAGAAAGTTTAGCTAACAGAGAGTTACAGTAGTCTAGATGCGAGGCGTGGACAGTCAACAAACAAAGCCAGAACTAGATTGAGGCAGCCGAGATGTGGTTTCTAAGAAGAATGTTGAGGGTTCCATGGACAGCAAAGAAAACAAAAAAACACAGTCTAGATGGAGGCAGACACAAGTAGATCACTTATAAGGAAGATTAGGAAAAGACAGGCAACATTTATAGGCCATTTTGTGAGGAAGGGGGATTTGGAGCACCTGGTCACAACGGGAAAGCTAGAGGGAAAGAGAGCATCGGGTAGACCCAGGGAGAAAATGCTGGACGGACTTGCAGAATGGCTGGGGACGGGGAGGGTGGGGGAGATGCTAGGGGCAATGAGAGATAGAGGCAGATGGAAGTCCATGGTCGCCAACGCCATGCGGCAGGGCACCTGATGATGATGAGTGTGAACAGAAAGAAAGATAAGCACAGCTTGTTTGTGACATTAGCAGAAACAAATAGAAGGATTCTGCTTATTCTGTATGCTTAGATATATAAGATTTTGCTAAGATACTTAACATGAACTTCCATAGACAGGGACTCGTCACAAAACACACTGAAACTCCTTGCGAATTTAACCATGAAATTCTCTCGGGGTGGTAAAGACAACATGGGCGCTGTCCAGGCTGAAATATGTATGGAAGGACTAGAGCATTACACTGGATACAAGATCAGACTCAAGCATATTAGGTGTACTTGGTTTTCCTTTGTGCATACGAGACACGGACCCTCACGGCAGATTTGGACAGGTGAGCCCAAACCATGGTGGTGATGTGTTGTTGAAAGATATTAACATCAGATGCCCTGATGGTGTGTTTAGTGGACAAGTGAACCAAACCATGGTGGTGATGTGTTGTTGACAGATATTAACATCAGATGTCCTGATCGTGTCTTTAGTGGACAGGTGAACCAAACCATCACGTGGCAGGCTGGACCATGTGAAGACCTGCTGACTACACTTACACAAAGGAAACAATGTTGGTATGACAAGATACGGTGGCCTTGCCTAATCAATCCCCAACAGAGCTATTGGGGGTGGAGAATGAGGGAAGAGCGGAATGGAGAGAGCACTGGATTAGCAATATTTCTGGGTGAGTGGAGGGACCTTTAGAAGAGATCTGTACTTTAGCACACAATCTGCGGTGCTGGATGAGTCTGGTGATCAGTTCTTTTGTGCATCGCCCCAATAACACCTTACGGGTTAAGGGAGAAGAAGACAAGAGAAAAGAAAAGGAGAAGAAGAAGAAGAAGAAGAAGAAGAAAAAGAAGAAGAAGAAGAAGAAGAGTGGGAGGAGGAGAAGATAACCATGGTCTTTGAGGTTACTTTTTGTTTAGATTAGATTTTGTATTTATCTACATGAGTTATGTTTTTCCATTCATTTTTTCCCGGCATGTTAACAAGAAGCACCATGAGGGCGTGGATAGGACCCTGAGTGCCAATGCCTTGGCACTCTCCAGACAATCAGTGCAGTTGTGAGTCATCAGCAAAGATGTAGTAGGTTGCTCCTGGTTATCAGTTACAGAGTTAAGTGCTTTCTCAAGACATTAAAGATGTTATGATCATTCACATTTACAAGGGGACTGGCGATGAGTTCTTATGTCGGAATCATTGTGGGATATCCTTCAGGTACAATGCAGGAAAGGCCCTGGCCAGAATCGATGTGGACAAGCCCATCATCGTTGACTCTCAATATAAATTTCATGGAAGAAAAGGCACAAGTGTTGTGGTGTTTTGCCAGCTGTGTGTGAGAAGTGTTTCTAATAAAGTCAGGAGCTCCACATGGTGTTTGCAGATCTGACAAAAGCATTTGACAACATTAACTGAATGGACCAATGGGAGATAGATGGACGTCTGTAGAGATTTTGACAGGGGTGTGTACATGTACATTTGCTGGACCCCAGAAAAGTTGATGTCGCTACCACATCACTCCCCTACGACCCCAGGTTGTGAGATTATCTATCTATCTATCTATCTATCTATCTATCTATCTATCTATCTATCTATCGATCTATCTATCTATCTATCTATCTCTCTATCTATCTATCTATCTATCTATCTATCTATCTATCTGTCTGTCTGTCTGTCTATCTATCTATCTGTCTGCCTGTCTGCCTGTCTGTTTGTCTATCTATCTATCTATCTATGTATCTATCTATCTATCTAATCTATCTATCTATCTATCTATCTATCTATCTGTCTGTCTATCTATCTATTTCTATCAGAACATCACAAGCCGCTGTATTTATATTTTATGTTTATTTCTTTTTGTCACCATCAATTGCTTATATATGATTTTTTTTAGAAGAGAAAGACTCAGTCCTT
Organism: Monoplex corrugatus; assembly: GCA_030674185.1. NCBI lineage: Eukaryota > Metazoa > Mollusca > Gastropoda > Littorinimorpha > Ranellidae > Monoplex > Monoplex corrugatus. The sequence goes on from JAPXFY010005603.1 coordinate 4,725, forward strand.
GTCCACGTTAAGCAGAGAGAACTGCCCACAGGTGGCAAGCAAACTGGACGACTATTCTCTGAGAACAGCATCAGCTACAACAGGGATGATCATCACACAGAAGGGAAGTACTGGACTGTCACTGGATTCCTTTGTCATGTCCTCGTGAACAGCAGGTTTCAGGATTAATACAACTGTGACTGTACACTTCAGTGGCAGTGTTTTGTGTGTGTGTGCGTGTGAGTGTGTGTGTGCGTGCGTGTGTGTGTGTGTGTGTGTGTGTGTGTTTGTTCGTTC
>JAPXFY010005603.1:10000-14629 GCA_030674185.1 Monoplex corrugatus
CAGAGCCATCTGTAAAGATTTTTAAGTAATGTGAATATTTTTTGTGTAGATGTGATAGAACATCAATTGCTAACAAGTGTGGATTAATATCTTTTGTCAGGTCAGTATCAGTGTAGTTGATATCAAAAATAACATTGGACAGTTCCCAGGGGGGTAGAGGACAACATATCATTTTATGTGAAACTTTGTTAGGTAATACGTGAGAAAGTTTGAAGAGCTCATTTGTGTAAGTGGATATTGTTTCTTGTGACTTTATTGTTTTGCTCTCTTAGGGAAATGGATGTCAGACCGAATTTTAAGTTCCGTACTGGCATAATTAGCTACTGCATTTGCTCTAACTATATATTTAGCAGTTGATAACTTCCTCCAATCTTCCAAGGGAAGGATGCCAGCTGTTTTATATACTTCTTGTGTTTTTGTATACACCGGTACCCCAAGAGCACATTTAATAGCTTTACTATCTAAGCTTTGAAGTTTTTTCAAATAGCATTTTGGAGCTGAAAAACAGACCTCTTGACCATAAGCCAACTTAGATCTGACTAAAGCTGTGACAAGATGTAACAACGTTTTAGTGTCCTGTCCCCAGGACTGTTTACTAATAATTCTTATTAAATTATAGCTTTTCATAGCTGTACATAACAAGGCATCAATATGTTCTTTCCACTGTAAACTAGAAGTCAATTGTACTCCCAGAAATTTCACGTGAGTAGTATATTTCAGTTCCTCATCACCAATTTTAAACAACGGTACTTCTTTCGGACTGAGACCATTATTAAAAAGCATCATGTGTGTTTTTTCATTGGATATTTCCAGACCGTTATCTGTCAAGTAAGTGGAAATATTATTAATTTCATGTTGATAGACCTTTTTAATGTATTTTATTTCTCTCAAGGAGTCTTCCTTTTTAACGAAACATTCATCCAGATCGCTATATCATCAGCGTACTGAGCAACGTTTACATTGTTTGAGACTTGAGTTGGTAGGTCATAGATCAAAATATTAAATAATAGAGGAGATATTATGGAACCCTGAGGAATTCCCATGTTTACAGATCGTTTTTCAGAGTATGTATTACCTATTTTAGCGACTATACTTCGGTCAGTTATAAATGTTTTGATAAAATTATAAAGATTACCGTTGAGACCAATATGTTTAAATTTCAACAAAAGTCTCGCATGCCAGACTTGATCGTATGCTTTTTTAAGATCAAAGAAGGTAGCTAAGACATTTTTCCTTTTAGCAAACTGATTTTTTATTTGAGTTGTTAACTTAACTAAATGGTCTGATGTTGATCTACCTTTTCGAAACCCAGATTGATTGATAGGTATTATATTATTTTTCTCACAAAAAGTAACTCAGTCTATTCACTATAATTTTTTCCATTAGTTTCGAAACATGGGATGTAAGCGAGATAGGTCTGTAACTACCTGGATCTGAAAGGGGTTTATTAGGTTTTGGTATTGGTAACACAATCGAAGTCTTCCAAATGTCAGGTAAGCGACCACTTTCCCAACGTTTTAGTATGATATTGTGTAAGTATTCAATCCATTTCTCTGGTAAATGATTTAAAAGGGTATATGAAACGCCATCCAGTCCTACAGCCGATTTTTTGTTGTTCAACGAGAGAAGGGCATCTTTAAGTTCTTTTAATGTAATTTTTGAATTTATGTACATGTGACTATCAGGGGCAGGATCTGAGTATGCTACGGACTCTTCAATTTTCCGTCTCTCCTCCCTTAAAATGTTTCCCTGATCGCGCTTGTCGCGACAATAGTTGCGCCCCTTTCTCACTGCTAGAACAGGGAAGTCGCAACAATGGGCGCGCTGGTCAGTGACCGACTTTCGCGAGGTCAAGGACGCGTCCCCTCAGTGGAAAATTCCACTGACCATGTCAAGTGCGTAGTTGCTTGACTGAAGCGCCCTGTAACATGTATATTCAGCAGTTTGACTGAGAGTTTGAGTTTGTGGAGTCATTTTATCCAGAGGGCGTGGCGACACTCAAAATGGCTGGCAGACGACGACGCGACCAGTTTAGAGATTTTTTGAACGAATTTTTTGCGGACGAAATCGCCGATGCCCGGGAAGGTGAAGACCTGCAAGATGTCTTGGAGGGTCTTATGCTTCCTGGAGATGCCAGGCAGATCGACCAGGCCCCATCCAACAGAAATTTCGACGATGATGTGGCGGAGGGGTGGGTGAGCGAGGAAGGCGAACTCGTCAACATGCCATTCGCGAGAGAGTCGCGACTGCTCGTTGATGACAACTTCCCCGATAATCCCCAACCTCTTGATTTCTTCTCTCTATTTATTGATGAGAGAATCATCGATCTTTTAGTTGAGCAGACTAACTTCTACGCCCAAAGAAAGATCGATGCTGGCAACCTGAAACCACACTCTAGGTAAGTTTCCATTTTTTGTTTCATACACGCCCCCTTTCACGTCTTCCTCTCTCTCTATTTACCTCTCTCTCTCTCTCTCTTTTTACCTCTTCTCTCTCATCTCTCTCTCTCTCTCTCCTTTTTACCTCTCTCTCTCTCTCTTTTTACCTCTCTCTCTCTCTCTTTTTACCTCTCTCTCTCTCTCTTTTTACCTCTCTCTCTCTTCCTCTCTCACTTTTTACCTCTCGTTCCCTTTCTCTTTCTTTCTACACTCTCTCCTCTCTTTTTTCATCTCTCGTTTGCTCACTTGTTTGTTTGTTTGTTTTTTTGCTGAAATAGTTATTTCCTCCATTGATTTGCCCACTCTTCTGTTTTTTTCTGTCTCTGCTCCTCCTAGCTCCCTCTCTGTGCAATTCATGTGTTTCTTTTGAGTAATTTAGAAAGGAGACAGGTGTGTGAGCTTTTCTCTGTGATGATTTTCTGCATCAATGGCAGATTTTGTTTTTCTCCTCACTGTAAATGAACTTGTTACAATCCCTCTCTATCATTGGTTTTCTCTTTTTGTCTTGAATGAAAAAATGTGGTTGTGTGTGTTTGTATGAGTGTGTTTGTGTGTGATGTTCTAGATAAATAATTGCATGTTCTTTGATTGTTTTAGTGAAGCATTGTGTATCAGAGTGTGCATGTGTATGCTAGCAAATATGTTTATGCAAGCATATGTGTGTGTATGTGTGTATGCGAGTGTGTGTGTGTGGTTACATGTTATGCTTTTATTTTTTTTTCTCTTTCTCTGTGTGTAACAAAGTGGGTTTATTCCCAGGTTGCATCACTGGAAACCTCTGACCAGGGCAGAGATGAGGGTGTTTCTGGCACTCTGCATTTCAACAGGCCTCGTCATCAAGCCTACCATCCCAGAGTACTGGTCAGCGGATGAAATCACAGAGACGCCATTTTTCGCCAAAAACATGACATCTCTGCGTTTTGAAGCCATCCTCAGTAACTTCCATCTTGTGGACAACACAGAGGATGACTTCACCGACCCCCTCTTCAAAGTGAGGCCTTTCTACAATCACCTGCGGGCCAAGTTCCTGGTCTACTCGCCAGAAAGGGACATCAGCTTTGACGAAGCGACATGTCCCTGGAAAGGCAGACTCCGCTTCCGGGTGGTACAATCCTGCCAAGCCTACCAAGTTTGGCATCAAAATGTATGAGGCATGTGAGGCCAAATCAGGGTATGTGCTTGGCATGGATATATACCAGGGTTCCACACGAGGCACCGACTTCTCCGAGACACTGGGCATCGAGCAGGAGCTGAACACCACCACCCGCACCGTCCTCAGCCTTCTCAGCTACAGTGGATTGTTGGACCAAGGGCATCGCGTTTACATGGACAATTACTACACCAGTCCAGAGCTCTTCACCCAACTCTATCTGCTGAACACCTATGCTTGTGGTACAGTGCGTACAAACAGGCAAGGCATGCCACGTGTCTTCAAGAAGGCGAAGAGGAGGACAGATAGAGTTGAGCTGACCCAGGGACAGAGCATCTTCAGGCAGAATGACCATCTTCTGGCCCTGAAGTACCATGATAAGCGCGATGTCCATATGCTGACAACAATCCACAGCCCCACTGAAGTCAAGCTGGACAAGCGGGATGAGGCAGGCAACCCCATCTGGAAGCCAACCTGCATTGTGGACTATATCCGCAACATGGGGGGGGGGGGGTGGGGGGTGGACACTTCTGACCAAATAATTGTTAATTATTCCCTGCTGGGGAAAACTGTGAAGTGGTGGAGGAAACTTTTCTTCTATCTCTTCACAGTAGCACTCTGCAATGCTTACTGTCTCCACCGGAAGTTTGCCAACAATACGTTGACACACTATCAGTTCCAGAGAGAGATTGTGCGTCAGCTGATTCTCCAGTCTCCTGATGCACCAAAGCCAGTTGGCAGAGGGAAGAAGAGTCTGAACCCCCCACTGAGGCTGACTGGCATGCACAAGCCTGTACATCACATTGCCAAAGAAGGAGCCAAGAGGAAACGCCCCATGCGTGCTGTGTTGCATGCAACACACCCAAAAAAGATCGTGCTGGGTTCAAGCGCAAACAGTCGGCCTTCAAGTGTGAGCAGTGTGATGTAACCTTGTGTGTGCCAGAATGCTTCAATGTATACCACAGCAGGGTGGATTACAAGAGGGTTTTGCAGCAGCCTGGTGAGCCTGCCCCTGGTCCTTCTGGGGACCACTGACAGTCT
>JAPXFY010005604.1:10000-14627 GCA_030674185.1 Monoplex corrugatus
GGTCAGACGGGATGTTTGTGTCTCTAGGGTCCTCTCCACCCCTGAAAGTTAACACTGAGACAACACAATCACAAACATACAATGAGCCACATGGATTTTATAACGTTAATGCTCAGGAGGCCATCAGCCATGCTCTCTCTGTCTGTCTCTCTGTCTCTCTGTCTCTCTGTCTGTCTCTCTCTCTCTCTCTATCTTTATCTGTCTCTGTCTCTTTGTCTGTCTCTCTCTCTCACTCTCTCTCTCTCTCTCATTCTCTCTGTCTGTCTACCTCTCTCTCTCTCTCACTCTCTCTGTCTGTCTGTGTCTCTCAATTTCTCTCTCTCTCTATGTCTCTGTCTCTCTGTCTCTCTCTCTCTCGCTCTGTTTGGCTGTTTGTCTTTCTTTCTTTCTCATTATCTGTCTGTCTGTCTGTCTGTCTGTCTCTCTCTCTCTCTCTCTGTGTCTCTGTCTCTCTGTGTCTGTCTGTCTGTCTGTCTATGTCTCTCTGTCTCTCTCTGTCTTTGTCTCTCTGTCTATCTGTCTCTGTGTGTGTCTTTTTCTGTCTTTCTTTGTCTCTGTCTCTCTCTGTCTCTGTCTCTCTCTCTCTCTCTGTTTCTCTCTCTCTCTCTTTGTAAACATAAAACAACTTTCCAAACACAGTCACCCATCATCATAGTGTGCCATGCCGCAAGCCGTCGGCGATCATGGCCCTCCATACGAATCTTTTTTTCTTTCCCTGCAAGTTTGTCTTCTACCCCTTTTGTCCCCATCCACTGGACAAAACTGTCCAACATTTTCTCACTGGGTCTACCTGGTACTCTTTTGCACTCCAGCTTTCCTGTTGTCATTAAGTGCTTACATTTCTCTTGCCTGATATAATGTCCTATATATTCCTCTTGTCTGATATAATGTCCTATATATTCCTCTTGTCTGATATAATGTCCTATATATTCCTCTTGCCTGATATAATGTCCTATATATTCCTCTTGCCTGATATAATGTCCTATATATTCCTCTTGTCTGATATAATGTCCTATATATTCCTCTTGCCTGGTATAATGTCCTATATATTCCTCTTGTCTTTCCTAATGTCCTATATATTCCTCTTGTCTGATATATTGTCCTATATATTCCTCTTGTCTGATATAATGTCATATATATTCCTCTTGTCTGATATAATGTCCTATATATTCCTCTTGCCTGATATAATGTCCTATGTATTCCTCTTGTCTGATATAATGTCCTATATATTCCTTTTGTCTGATATAATGTCCTATATATTCCTTTTGTCTGATATAATATCCTATATATTCCTCTTGCCTGATATAATGTCATATGATTATATTCCTCTTGCCTGATATAAGGTCCTATGTATTCCTCTTGCCTGATATAATGTCCTATAAATGTCGCTTGACTTTTCCTAATCACAGTATATTTGGTGCATACATAGACGAACTGATTTCAAGGGAAGTCCACATTGATCAAGAATTATTTCTTCCTATTAGGCTCTCAAACCTTATCCACATTTAAGCAAAAAACAAACACACCCCCCCCCCCCCGCGCGTATTTGCATTGTCCACATGAAATCCCATGTTGACTATGCCTGAACTATACCGCATGGTTGTTGTGAAGCTCTACAGAAAATGAATCCACCATACAGAACACCAGGAAAACTTCTATTCGATGACAGCTCCCTGACCACAAACCAAAATCTATAAAAGCGAAAATACTAGCCCCCCAAAACTAGTATTAGTACAAGAAATGCAGACAACTATACTAAAGTGTTACAAATATATCCGCCTCTATCACTCATCAGAACTATTTACCCCAGGCCAAACACATTACACAAATTCAAGGATGGGCTTTTATCTTCAACGTTCAAGATAAATCATTTGAAAGCACCTGCTTTTCTTATATGCATCTCTGCGACGCAAAAATTGCAGACCTTGTGCAGAAATCTTTAGTCTGATATGTATGTCTATCTATCTATCTATCAATCATTATATCTCTCTATCTATCTATTTATCGATCTATCTATCTATCTATCTATCTATCTATCTATCTATCTATCTATCTATCTATCTATCTATCTATCTATCTATCTATCTATCTACCTATCTGTCTGTCTATATGTCTATCTGTCTATCTATCTATCTGTCTATCTATGTATCTATCTATGTATGCATGTATGTATCTATCTGTCTATCTATCTATCTATTTATCTATCTGTCTGTCTGTCTGACGCTCTGTATACCTGTCTGTCTCTATCTCTTTAGTACTGTATCTCTCTCTTTCTCTCTGTCTCTCTGTCTCTCTGTCTCTCTCTCTCTCTCTCTCTCTCTCTCTCTCTCTATATATATATATATATATATATATAACACACACACACACACACACACACACACATATATATATATAATATATATATATATATATATATATGTAGATGTATATATATATATATATATATATATATATATATATATATGTATATATATATATATATATATATATATATGTGTGTATATATATGTATATTTATATATATATATATATATATATATACATATATACATATACATATATATGTATACATACACACACCACACACATATATATATATATATATATATATATATATATATATATATATATATATACATATATACTGGTCCTTTACACTTGGTATAGTGTGTGAGATACCAGACGATGATTGAGGTATTTGTTCTTCCACAGGTGCTGCAAGGGGACATGGCCAGCAGTGTTGGATGAGTTCATGATGGCATTGTGGAAGTTGTCTGTGCCCTTGTCTGCTCTGATCCCATGATAACCTCAGCGTCCTTCACCACAACTCTGACCCAAATATACTGAAGCCACTGGGATCTTTGGTGCCACTGGTTCTTGTGAGGGTGGGTGGGGGGCTGCCTTTCATCACTCTGGTTCTGCGACTGAAGTATCACTGGCAATAGTAAGAGTCATATGTTAGACAGTGTTTCCTGTGTGTGTGGGATCACAACAGACATCGTTGAATCAAAACTGAAGGGCAGTGCAGATGCTCCTCTAACAAGTGGCCTCATGATGGTTTGACATCGCTGGCTCCTCTGGCTGTCCTGGGCACAACGACTTCAACTGGACTAAGTGACTGTGTTTGTTAATACGTTGGGGTCATGATGAGTGGCATGCTGCAATGTCACAGAAAAGGCACAGAGGATTGACCAGCAAACACAAATGTATAAAGTGGAACCGAAGATGAGTTGCTGTTATCTCCGCTTGCTGTATATCTACCGTGAAGGCACGAAGCGGTTCCATAATGCTGGGATGGTAGAAATGTGAGATGTCAGAGATCTACTTTTTTTAAAGCTGATAGTGCCAGTATGCCTATCAATGAACATCAGGAAGAGAGTTCTAGAACCAATACTGCTGTACGGTTGCGAGGCGTGGACAGTCAACAAGCAAAGCCAGAACAAGATTGAGGCAGCCGATATGTAGTTTCTAAGAAGGATGTTGAGAGTTCCATGGACAGCAAAGAAAACAAGCGAGACAGTCTTGATGGAGGCAGACACAAGAAGATCACTCATAAGGAAGATTAGGAAAAGACAGGCAACATTTATAGGCCATTTTATGAGGAAAGAGGAATTGGAACACCTGGTCACAACGGGAAAGCTGGAGGGAAAGAGAGCACCGAGTAGACCCAGGAAGAAGACACTAGACGGACTTGCAAAGTGGCTGGGGACAAGGAGGGTGGAAGAGATCCTTGGGGCAACAAGAGATAGAGACAGATGGAAGTCCATGATCGCCAACGCCACGCGGCAGGGCACCTGATGATGATGATGATGATGAGTGCCAGTATCTCCCCACCCCCGGTAGATTTCTAGGCCGGGGTGCAGCGTATGTTACAGTAAGTGATCATCATAAAACAGTCATACAGACATACAGAGAAAGAAACAAACGGACTGACAAAGACAGATAGACAGACAGACAGACAGACAGACAGAGAAACACACGAACAGACACAAATAGATAGACAGACAGACAAACAAGCAGACAGACAGACAGACAGACACAGAGAGACACAAATAGCGAGAGACACAGAAAGATAAAGAGAGACAGAGAGAGAGAGACAGACAGACAGACAGAGAGAGAGACAGACAGACAGACAGAGAAAGAGACATACGAACAGACAGACAGACAGGCAGACAGGCAGACAAACGGACAGACAGACAGACAGACAGACAGAGACAGCCAGACAGAAAGAGAGAGAGAGACAGAAAGATAAAAAGAGAGAGAAAGGCAGAGAAAGAGAAAGAGGAGGAGAGAGATAGACGGAGAGACAGAGAGAGACAGAGACACAGAGAAAGAAAGAGACAGAGACAGACAGGCAGGCAGGCAGGCAGGCAGGCAGACAGCAGACAGACAGGCAGACACAGACAGACAGACAGACAGGCAGACAGGCAGACAGACAGACAGAGACAGACAGACAGACATAATCAGATAGGCATGGGGTGGTGGGGGGGGGGGGTGGCGGAGGATAAAAATGATTGCACACTCGGAATGACATGTATGGCTGCAGAAGCCATGCAATATGGAACAGGTGGTAAGAAAATGACATACTGTCTTTAAAATAAAAAGCTGACGAAGCAGGTTGTTT
>JAPXFY010005605.1:0-10000 GCA_030674185.1 Monoplex corrugatus
CGTAATAGGGTACGCCTGTGACAGAAGTACCACAGAAAAGCAATTGCTATTTTATAATTGCCTATACATCCATCTATCTGTCTATCTATTATCTATCTATCTATCTATCTATCTATCTATCTATCTATCTTGTCTGTCTGTCTGTCTGTCTATCAATCCATCTATCTATCTATCTATCTATTTATCTGTCTATTTATCTATACTATCTATCTATCTATTTATCTATACATATGTGTTTTTATGTATGTTGTGCGTATAAATTACCAAAGACTAGATGTAAAACAATGTCCAGTATACCTAATATACTATCTTTGAGAAATGACGCTTTCTGGTTTTCTTTTAAATTCATTGTTTGTCTTTCCTACTACAAGAAATGCATTTTACATTTGATACAAACTATTGTATTCATTGATACATTTCACAAGAGCGAACATTAGCGATATTCTCTTCTTTTATTTGCTATTTTTGTTGAAGTCCAATCACACATGTGTGTTTAGACACAAATGTTGCAGTGACTTTGTGCCATGTATGTTTGAGTGTTTGTGTGTGTGTGTGTGTGTGTGTGTGCGTGCGTGCGTGCGTGCGTGCGTGTGTGTGTGTGTGTGAGTGTGTGTGTGTGCATGTGCATGTATATGTGCGTTGTGTGTGTGTTTATATGTGCATATATGTCTGCGTGCATATGTGTGTGTGTGTGAGAGAGAGCGAGAGAGACAGAGAGAGGGAGGGAGAGAGAGAGAGATAGAGGGGAGAGAGAGAGTGAGTGAGAGAGAGAGAGTGAGTATCACAGCAGTTTGGTTATTTTTTTCTCTCCCTTTCCTTCTCGTTTGGGGAGAAGGGTAATTTATTGGGTCAGTGCGTGTGGGGTCTTGGCCAACTTAGACAAAACTTACCTGCCCAGTTATGGCTTACCTGGCCAGTGTGTATATTTTTGCGTGTTTTTGCACCGGGGTTGTGAACAGCTCCGTCAACACGTGTTTTGGCCTAAGATATGGTTTACATGGGCCTGTGTGTGTAAAATTTGTGCGTGCTTTTTGCGCTGTAGTTTGTGAACAGTTGTTCTGTCAACTTGTGTTGGTGGCCTAAGTTATGATTTACGTGGGCCCGTGTGTGTAAATTTTTGTGTGTTTTTTTGGGATGTTTTCTGTGAACTGTGGTTCTGTCAGCTTGTTTTGTTGACTTGATGAAATGAAGGGTTTTGGTGTAAGAGGGTCCATTTAGGGTCTGGCCTCCTTTCTGCAACGGTCGGTTTGCAGTTAGTGGGGTGGGGTCTGGGCCAGTTTCTGGTCAGAGGTTCCACTTGTAGTTGGACTTTTGTGTTCTAGAAGTGGAAGAGTTTTGTGTCTGTAAAGATGTGAGAGGAGTTGGTGTGCTTGAGCCCTCTGCTACAGTTGGTATGCAGTCAGGGCGTTTGGGACCAGTTTCTGGTTAGAGGTTCTATTTGTAGCTGGATTTTATGTCTAGAAGTGGGAAGAGGTCTATGTTTGTCGATAGTAACCAGGAATGAATTGACGTCTGTTCCCCTCTGCACAGTCGGTATGCGGTTTGGGTGTCGAGGTCAGTCATTCAAATTGTAGTTCAATGTTGTTCCATGGAAGTTTAGAGGTCTGTGTTTTATAGGATATATAACCAGGAGTGAATCATCGTCTGTCCCCCTTTGCTACAGTTGATGTGTGGTTTGGGTGGTTAGGTTAGTCATTGGTATCGTAGTTCAACGATATGTTTTATAATTGATGAGTTTTGCTGCTGTGTCTATTAATAGCTGTTTATATGCCTAGGGTCAGTAGGGGAGGTTGTTTCCTTAGTTTTGCCAGTGTGAGGGAAGAAGATCAGCAATGTCCTGTGCCAGTCGTCGTTACTGTCCATGTTGGTCCAGGCTCTACGATGAGGCGTAGTGTCCAAGCTGCGGTAACATGACGAGCGTCTGAAGCAGGTGCGGCTAGTGGGTGCCTCTATGAAAAGCAACTTCCGGAAGGATTCGGCAGTAACCTCCATGCCACGAGGCTACAGCCCAGCCATTCGACTCGGCTCGTTTCCTTGGCGTCGCCCGTAGCAGGATTCAACTTTCTGCTGTTTCGAGGATCTTCGCTTCGTTTCAGCGTTCGTTCAGTCAGCGCCTGTTTTGCCATTCCAGGCGTCGAAAGATTTCGATAGAATTTGGGAACCCTAGCACCGGGACGTCGTATGGACCGTCATTGTCACCCTTGGTGAGACTAAGTGTGGGTCACTACACACGTGAGGCAAAGGTCTGAGGCAAGCAGAACGTATGTACGTGGTTAACTTATGTGTACATTGCTGACGTTTATCTTCTGTGAGTGTGTGCGTTCGATGACGTTCTATGTGAATTCCGGTGGTTTTTTGATGATTTGAAATGTATGCAATGTTAGTTTTGGGGTCCCATCTCTAGCAATGCATCTAAGTGATTTCCGTTGTTTTGAAGATTTGAAATTTATGCAATGTTAGCTTTGGAGTGCCAAGTGTAGCAATGCTTCTAAGTGATTTCCGTTGTTTTGAAGATTTGAAATGTATGCAATGTTGGTTTTGGGGTGCCACCTCTAGCATATGCTATATCCACGTGTGTGATCTGTGCGAAGGATGCGTCGTGTTGTCTTGTTTGTCAGTAATAAAATTTGTGTTACTGTACTTTGTCCAAGGATTTCCTTATTGAGTTCGTGAAAGGGAGTGTTAGAGCTGTTTGGTCTGTTCTCTGTCTTTCCACTCTAGTTCAAGCCTTAGCGAGCTTGACAGAGAGAGAGAAAGAAAGAGAGAGAGAGAGTGTGTGTGTTTGTTGTTTGTTTGTTTGTTTGTGAGTGTGTGTGTGTGTGTGCGCGCGCGCGCACGTGTGTGTGTGTGTGTGAGCGTGCGTGTGAGTGCGCGTACATGCTACATGAATGTTTCTCTGTTTTATCAGTAAGACGTCCACAGTTTTGGAAAATGTACACAACCTCAGCTGTGCTGCAAGATCTCGATGTTCAGATAGTTGTCTTTATAGTGTGTTGTCCCTTTGTCGTTGTTTTTGTTGGTGTCCTGCTGCCTGCTGTTGTTACCGTTCCTTTTTACTGCTTTCTGTCACTGGATATGCATATCTGATATGACTGAATGCTCGGAAACCATTGACTCGAAATTCATTGCTAGTTCATGTTTTGGGATATTCTGCAGGGAACTAGTCCCCTCATGAGCTTTAGAAATTCCTTTCTGAACCTGTGGCCTGTCAGGCAGTACAAATAAAAGTTCATGGAATAATTAGGATAGTTTATACAGAGAGTTAGATCCAGTATGAATAGAAATAATGGTTGATGTTTAGCTATTTCAAGGATGTCAACGATAGAAATTAGCATATAGAGATTTTATAAGGTAAGGTAAAAACAATGAAGGAGATAGACACAACCAGAGCTGTGAGAGTGATGGAGTTCACTTTTTTCTCTCTCACACTCTGCTGTCTGTCTGTGGTAACAAATTGGTCACCAGCTTCCTTCACTGACGTTCTTAACTTCACCACAAGCACGATGTTGCTGATCATAAGACAGATGAAAGGCAGCAAGGAAGTTGCAACAAGATTGATTTTGGACCACACATAGGACTCAAATTTTAAGTGATTCTCTTTAAATTTACAAAATCCATCTGAAAATTCAGCTCCATACAGATAATGAGAGTGAGCCAGCTTATAAAGATGACAGTACCAACAATAATGCCCCAGGATGTCTTTACTGTACACATCACGTTCACACGATGTGGCCACACCACAGACATGGCCCTGTGTGTCACCATCAGCACCACAAGCCAGACAGAGCAGACAGCTGAAGTGTTTACCATGAAATGACCCAACATACAGGCAACTTCATGAAGGTCAGACAGGCGGTACCCTGTCACCTGTAAAAGCCAGCTTTCAATTGGTCCTGTTGTGATGAAACAGAGATCAGACACAGCCAGACACAAGAAATAACGGTCCAGGGAAGATTTGTTGTCTTGAAATCGATAAACAATCACGATAATCATCACGTTGCCAAACACACCCAGAGTAACTATTAAAGGCACACAAATGGTGAACATCCATGCCGTAGTTTGAATCAGTGGTATCGAATGAAGGTCAACGGTACTTGGTGATGAGGTAGACTCACCAACTATGATACTGGACATAGTCATAAGCAAGTCTGTCACATTTATCTGATCCATGGTTCTACTGTCAGCGAAAACACTACCAGGCGCAGACTGCAACAGTGACCACAATCCTGTAGTGGGAAGAAGATCAAGGCTGAAATTAAGGAAAAGGAAACAGATCAAAAGCAACGTCAAACTAAATCTTGGACTCTTAAAGACAGATGAAGTGGTACGTAAAAAAAAATAATGTACATGTTCAAAACAAATTCAGTGCTCTGGAAGACGTTGTGACAGTGAGAAACAATGGACAAAGTTGAGAAATTCGATAAATGAAGCTTGTGAAGAAATCCCTGAAGTAGACAGAAAAGCAAAAAAGAACTGGATGACAAAAGAAATTTTAGGCTTGATGGAAGAACGGATGAAGGCAAAGAGAAACGAGGAGATATACAGTAAGATAAACAAGGAGATCAGGAATAGGTGCAATCAAGCTAAGTAGGCTTGGCTGAAAACAAAATGCAAAGAAATAGAAGACCGACACAAAACGGATCCTCAGGTCATGTACAGACGAATTGAAAAAATTGTCCACAGGAAATAAATACATGCATATCAACTGGTTACTTAAATTCGAAAGATGGCACGCTTGTCATGGAAAAAGACACAGTATTAGAGAGGTGGGGAGAGTACATTATAGACCTTTTTGAAGATGACAGAAACGAAGAACACATTATATGAAAGAACTTTGAAGGACTACCCATAATGAAAGATGAAGTTAGAGCGGCACTGAAAAAGACGAAACCAGGAAAAGCCCCAGAACCAGAAAACGTTACTACAGAGTTGATTGAAGCCCTGGAATTTGGCATAGAAAAAATAACAATCCTCCTAAATGAAATGTACGACACTGGAAAAATCCCCCAAAATATATCAAAATCAATTTTCATTGCACTTCCAAAGAAGACAGGGGCTATAGAATGCGAACTCCATTACATAATCAGTTTGATGAGTCATGTAACAAAAATCCTATTAAGAATAATCAAGATGAGGATAAGGAATAGAATCAAAAGAGAAATAGCAATGAACAGTGTGGATTTGTGGAAGGGAAAGGAACTATTAATGCCATATACATCCTAAGAACTATTAGGCTGCTCAAATAGGTGTTTCCTACTATGAACTCATTCATCTGTGCCCATTCTAATAGCTTTCCTCCCCTTTTATTTTGCGTACCAAGGCCATGAGGTCCAACTATATCCTCCACACTATCCTGTCCCACTTTAGCATTAAAATCTCCCATTATTACAGTAACTTCTTGAGATTTACATTGGACTTTGGCCATCTCCAATACTTCGTAGAAGTTGTCGATGTCTTCCTGAATACTTGCAGATATTGGTGCATACACCTGAATGATGTTGATATCAAATGGTTTGCCTCCCAATTTGACCAGCAGAACTCTGTCGGACACAGCCCAGTATCCCTTAACTGCTTTTGATTTATCTTTGTCCATCGTGATGCCTACTCTTCTCTCATGTGAGTTACCACCAGAGTATATCATTGTGTATTCTCCTGATGTTATCATGCCTGCCCCCTTCCATCTCACTTCCCCTAGTCCTAAAATTCCAATGTTAGCCTTTCCATCTCTGCTTTGATATTTTCTAATTTACCCTTCTATAACAGTGTTCTTATATTCCATGTTGCAACTTTGATGTTTTTAAAACTGAGTGTATGAATGGTGCTGCATATATTTATCTTCGTGACCACCTTTGGATGTACATCCCTGCCAACATCTCCATTCTACTTCTGATCCTAGATGTCTACAAGTTCCTCAATACAGTCGATTGGCGTTCTTTCTCTGTGTCTGGTCCATTAAATGGAATGATCTTCCACCGTCTATTTGACAGTCACAAAAGCTTTTGTTCTTTCAAATCTAACTTGAAGACATACCTTTGTGCCCAGCAGTGATTTACCCCTCCACATATTCACACTTTTGTCCCACTGCCTTCATGTCCTCCCTCGTTGCTTTGTGCACTGGAGTTTAGGTCGTTGCAGGAGGATTACTTTTGTAAATGGTGGCAGTGGTCCTTTGGTTTGATTCTTGTATCCAGATTTGGCGCCTTATTATTGTGATGATGATGATGTTGATAATGATGATAATCATGATGATGATGATGATCCTCCTCCTCCTCATTATTATTATTATTATTATTATTATTATTATTATTATTATTATATGTTATTATTATTAATATTAATATTATTATTATTATTAATATTATTATATTGATTATTATTATTATTATTATATTATTATTGTTATCACTATATTATTATTATTATTATCATTATTATTATTATCACTATTATTGTTGTTGTTATATTATTATCATAATCAATATCATTATTATGATGAGTATTATTATTGTTATTGTTATTACTAGTAGTAGTAGCAGTAGTAGTAGTAGTATAGTGGTAGCAGCAGCAGCAGCAGTAGTAGTAGTAGTAGTAGTAGTGAGTAAAAGGCTATCGGGTTATTGTACTGTCTTGCCCAGCACACTTCCTTTGTGGTGGGGTAGTGTGATGTTATTGTAACGTATCTGAAATTAAAGTTTAAAGCTGTCCTGTGGAAGGTCAACCTGGAGAACTGGGAGTGCCACGCTATGGGAAGTCGTTTCACCATTCGACAGTCGTTGACTCTGCAGTGTATGATCTAGGAACACTCATCAACTGTTCTGACGTATTACCCTTTATAAACGTATGCCTGTCCCACAATATGTTCCTTCAATCGAAACTAAAAATGAATTATTTGAAATTCAAAAATGATTGGAGGCAAAACGCCTTTATATATAAAACTATGTCAGTACCACAACCAGTTGTTGTACTGGTAACTCAGCATAAAATGTTTTACATTCGGGAATGATAGCAATCTATTTTTTTTTCTATTTTTTTATGAGAGTATGCCAGGCCCACAGCCTTGTTCTTGCATTGGTATCTCAGTGTGGCATGGTAAACAGTCGGTGTTTAAAGTATTCTATTTTTCTTTATAAGAGTACAACAGGGCCCCTACCTTATTGTTATGCAAGTAAATCAAAGTGAAATACTAAACGGTTAGGACGCGATCCAGCCGTGGGGGGAGAAGGAAGTGCCGCATGATCGGCGTCGTCTGTGGCACCGCCCATGCCGCCCCTGTTTCTGCAGAGAGAGGACCCGGTCTGCCGACTGCTACATCAGACGACTTTTACCACCCACGTCGTCACGGCACCGACCTCTCCAATCTCATAACCATCCCCCTGCAGGCTTCTGCTGCCCTCCCTGATCAGCTGTCAGTGGGGGTTTTCAACGCCCATTCGGTCGACTGCCAAACAGCGCGACGCTCAGCCATCTCTGATTTCATCGTGGAGCACGACTTGGACATCATGATGCTAACGGAAACGTGGCTCCGCCCCGGTGACGATGCCAAGTGCCAGGACTTGACACCGCCCGGCTACACCATGCTCTCCTTTCCCAGGACTCTCACCTCCTCTGTGCGACGTGGTGGAGGCATCGGCTTTATCCTAAAGGACTGCCTTGCCAAACACTGCACTGCCTCAACTGACTTCCCTTTTCCTCATCTGTCATTTGAAGTCGCCCAAGTCAATCTGACAAAAATCGATCCTCGTTTGTCTTTTGTTCTTGTTTACAGGCCACCTCCCAGCAAACGAAACAAACTGACTCATTCCATGTTTTTTGATGAAGTGCCAGACTTTTTGGAATATTGTTCAAATTGTCATTCGAATGTTGTTCTTTGTGGAGATTTTAATATTCATTTTGATGATTGTGCAAACTCTAACACTAAAAGATTCAGAGAACAGCTTAACTTGTTTAGTCTTATTCAAACAGTCACTGAACCTACCCACTCAGAAGGCCATACGTTAGACCTTGTTATTGTGAAAGACAGTGATAAATTGATTGTGTCCAGTCATATCAACTCTGACCTAACTTCTGACCATTTTTCTGTTTTGTCAAAACTTTCTGTCCCAAAACCAAAACGCTCTGACCAGTTCACAAGCTTTCGTCAGCTAAGGGATATTGACAGTGATCAGTTTTCCATTGATCTCATGACATCTATCAAGCCTGAAACATCCCTCTCTGATCTAAATGAAATTTTGTTAAATACGCTAGATGTTCATGCGCCTATTCGCCGGCGACGCGTCCGCGGCGACAAAACCAGTCCCTGGTACAGTGCTGTGGCTGCCGAGATGCGTGAACTAAAAAGAGAGCGCAGAAAGGCAGAGCGCGCGTGGCGCGCATCGCACTTGACCGTCCACAAACAAATCTACGATGTAGCCAAAGCAAAAGTTATTGACCTTGTTCAACGCGCAAAAACCTCTTTCTATTCTTCTCTTGTGTCCACTGCAACATCTTGTAAACAAATGTTCCAAACCACTTCTTTTCTGCTCGGAAAATCTAAGCCGAAGCTGTTGCCGAACAACGTAACTGATATTTGTTCTCTTCCAAATCTATTTGCAGATTTCTTCAAAAAGAAAATCGTTGATATTCGCAACACTTTTCCTGCACCGACTGCTCACACAGACAGTGGCCCAGCAAACTTTGCGTTTTCTGGCATTCCTTTTTCTGACTTCCGTCCCGTCTCCAAAGACGAAGTACGCAAGGTAATTTTACAGGCAACACCCAAGTCATGCGAGTTGGACCCGTTGCCAACTTCCCTCCTTGTGAAACATATAGACACTCTTTTGCCCACCATCACGAATATTTTCAATCACTCCTTGTCTACCGGTACATTCCCTACTGAATTTAAAACTGCACTTGTGAAACCACTCCTGAAAAAGAATAATCTCGACCCAAATGAGCTAAAGAACTATAGACCTATTTCAAACCTTCCGTTTCTGTCCAAAATCATTGAACGTCTAATCCTTCATCAGCTTTCCTCTCACCTCACTGCTAACAATCTGCTAAGTCCTTTTCAATCAGCCTATAGAGCAGGCCATAGCACCGAAACTGTCCTTCTGCGAGTCGTAAATGATCTTTTGACATCTCTAGATGAAAACAAAATTTCCGTTCTTCTTCTTTTGGATCTTTCAGCCGCATTTGATACTATTGACCATAGTATCCTCCTCCACCGTCTGGAACACGTCTTTGGTATCAAAGGCTGTGCACTCGACTTGTTCTCGTCCTATCTATCAAATCGAAAACAGTTTGTTGTTGTAAACAACTCCCGTTCACACGAAACAACCCTGGATTTTGGTGTCCCGCAGGGCTCCGTACTGGGCCCTGTTCTTTTCTCACTATACACGACTCCACTTTCAAATCTTATCACTGATCATTCTATTCGTCATCAAATGTTTGCTGATGATACACAGTTAAACAACTCTGAATCCCCTTCAAATTACTCTTCACTTATTCAATCATTGCAAGACTCTGTTTCTGACATAAAAAACCTGGATGGACGATAGTCGCCTCAAGCTAAACCAAGGAAAAACCGAAGCAATGCGCTTTTCTCCCAGTCCTGCTATCTCTTCTGACCTTCCCTCTAACATTCGTTTCGAAGATTCTATTGTTGATTTCTCTGAACAGTCACGCTATCTTGGATTCTTTCTTGATTCTCATCTAACTATGAAACATCAGATCATGAAAACGTGTCAGGCCGCATACATCCAACTCCGACAAATCAGTTCCATACGTCATTACCTCACATATGAAGCAACAAAAACACTTGTAACTGCTTGTATTCTGTCCAGATTAGATTATTGCAACTCCTTACTTCTCGGCTGTCCCAAGACTCTTCTCAAACCCCTTCAACAGGTTCAAAACTCTGCAGCCAAATTAATTTTCAAAGCTCGCAAATCACACCATTGCACACCTCTCTTTAAACAACTCCACTGGCTTCCGATCGAACAAAGAATTAAGTACAAATCTG
>JAPXFY010005606.1:0-14627 GCA_030674185.1 Monoplex corrugatus
AAAAAAAAAAAAAAAAAAAACCAAAAAAAAACCAAAAAAAAAAACCCCAAAAAAAAAACCCCAAAAAACCAAAAAAAAAAAAAAAAAAAAAAAATTAAAAAAAACAACCAAACCAAACTTAAACAACAGGGTAAACATCCCAATCATGAATTCATAAGAAGGTTACGAAGATTTTTTTTATACAGCTATATTTCATTTAAAAAAAAACCATACTAAATAAAAGGGAAAAACAAAAAATTGAAGGATCATAAATGGCTATGTACAAACAATTCAAAATAACGATGGATCATTTCTACACACAAAACAATAAACAATACAAAAAAGAGTAAATATCGGGGTTTTAATGGGAAACAAAATGTTTATTACAGGTTAAAACTGCCCTAATCAGAGAATGCACAATTCTATGCATTAAAACAATTTACCCATACAAAAAGAAACACACTTACTGAACTTAAAAAAACCTATACACTCCTTTCAAAATAATCAGGACATAATAAAACCAAAATAACATTAGGGCTAATATTAAAACTTTCTCTGTCGCAACAATAACAATTCAGCTTGAATAATGAAACAAAAAACTCAACAAAAGTGTAGCTCCCAAAAAGAGTATAAATACGTTAAGATTACTAACAAAAGATGAATTGTACACAAAAAAAAAATGAAACAAAGGGCACAAAAACATTTAGGAATATTAACAAAAACCAAAAAAAGTGCACATTTGACCCAAAAAACAAAAGTGACATATTTTTTTATTCACATATGCAGATGGGGCATATGAAAAGAAGGTTCCAAACATTTTCAGAAAAGGTGCAAAACGCACAAGCGGTCTTCAAAACCCACCACAAAAAAAAAACAAGCCAATCAGTAAACAAAATAATAACAATAATTGCCTGCAACGAAGGTAAACGCACCGATTGTAACAAGACATTCCAAATGACTTTTCAACAACAATCCAATAGCGCCACCCAAATCGCACAATTACTGGCAAAAACTCTCTGACCTCGAAAAACTGTATCACTGTCACAGCTCCCCCTCTGGATCGCAAGGGGAAACCACACTCCACACACATACATATTAGACATTTGTTTGAATCCGATTTCCCTGAACACAGACATCAGCGATGTTCTGAAGTAAAGGGGTGGTCGCCCCTTTCTTCTCCTAAACCCCAACTTTCCCCTGCGGGAAACCATGATATCAATACTGTTGGGTTCAAATCACATGGCCTACGATTTCAGCTTTCTTTGTTAAACACTGTAAATCTTGAAATAGCACATAGGAAAAGAACCTACAAAACACTAAATAACACAACCAAAAAAAAACACAAAAACAGCACGAGCAAGCATTTTTAATTTGGAGCGGAGAATGCGGAAGCAATTTAGGATGGGCCTGTATTAATTCTTCCGCATAATTTAAACCCTAAGCCAAAAATGCACTCAACATGAACCCAATTGTAATCCAAGAGAATACAAACTCACGAACACATACAACAATAAACCCACAATCAAGAAAAGCTAGAAAAATACAGAAACCAAAAAAAGGAACAACAAGAGTAAAAAAAAACAAAAATATAGATGACACAGAAAAAGGAGAAAATATTAACAAAGCCCAAGAAAACATATATCAACAAAGACCCGTTAGGAAAAATACTATTAACAAAAATAAAACGAAATAAGAAAGCCCTGCATCTCCATGGAGAACTGATACAAAATATTATACGAAAAACGAAACCCCCCGCATCCAATGGGGACAAATTAGCCCAAAATACTTGCAGACAACAATAAACAAGAAATATCATTACATAATACAGTGTACTAAAAAACAAAAATAAAGAAAACAAAGTAGAAAAACATCAAGGATAAAAGGTATAAACTTCCAATTGTACCAAATTTACGTAAACAATACGTGCACTTTCCTGAAGGATCTAAAAAATCACTATTCGGGGTAACATACATAAAAAAAAATTTTTTTTAAAAAATTGCCAAATTTAACAACTTTCTGCATTTGTAAATACATTGCATTTTAAACATTAATTATTCAAAAATAAATATGCAAAAAACAATTCCAGTCCAGTGATAAAAACTTTACACAAAATTAGTAAACAGACATTTCTGAATGAAATAATAACATAATAAAAAAGTAAATTCCCAATATGATTTAAAAAAAAACATAAAAAGATAAAACATAACAAGTGAAAATGAAACACTGCTGACAACTAAAATCCTCCTTCCTCTCTAATAAAAGGATTTTTTAACTTTGAGTAATAATCCAAGTGTTCCTAACTCTCCTTCTCTTCCACACCCGTCTTCTCTTTTTCTTCTTTTTTCACTCTTGTTTTTGGTTATTTCATTTTCTGATATGTATGTGAAAGCACACACACACACACACACACACACACACCACCCCAACCACACAAAACACACCCCCACACATATATAATATATATATTTAAGTATTTGTACTTGCAAAATTATTATTTAACTGACGGCTGGATGTAAAAAAGATATAATCTTTTCTTCTTTTCTCTTTGCTTGTTTCTCTCTCCTCTCCCTCTCTCCCTCCACACACACACACACACACACACACACCACACACGCATGTACAGACAATATAATCAACACCACGGTACACCTGTTACCCTCACCGTGTTTAAACAGTTCAGGTCAACATGCTTAAACCCCAACTCCCAAGTGCATCTTTATTTTTACATGTACACAAACTTGTGAACAACAACACATGCCACAAGGAAAAAAAAAAGAAGGACACACCTGAACTGACATGCTTGTGAATTATCACAGGATTTATATTTACACAGTCCGTGAGTGAGACATATTTAGACAAATACACATGAAAAAAAAAAGACGTTTTTATTAGGCCAAAGTGACAAACAAGACACACACACACCCAAAAAGAGACAACATGATTACCAGACTGCTCTTTCACACAAAACACACACACACACACAGGAGCACATACGACACAGACACCCCCCCCCCCCCCCCCCCAAAGAAGTGACAACATTCATGCACAACACCAAAAACCCATAAAAAAACGCAACTAGTTCATTAGCATTGTTGTTGCTTTCCAACAGTTGTTCATCTGTCAATTTTTATTCAGATTAGTGCAGGGAATAAAAACTATTTTCCAGAAAATTAACGATCATGGCCCTATGACTGAGACTGATTATTGACACAAAATTAAAACTAGTGTCTAAAAAAAAGAAAAAAAAGAATTAGCACTGTAAACTGCCCTAAGAAAGAATTGTAACACTGTAAGCGATGCAATATTAAAGACATTTTTCAATCAAAAAATCATAAATTAATAGATAATCCAAGATCATACTGACTGGAACTTTTTCATGACCAAGACAGTTTAGAATCAGTAGAAAACAAAGCTTAATCATACAACATCAGAAATAATAGAAAGAGAACAAGTTATTCTTCTGCCCCCCCCCCCCCCCCCCAAAAAAAAAGTACTTCATGCACACACACACACCCAGACATGAACATTCAGAGAAAAAAAAAAACCCTCACAAATTATGAAGTGAAAAATGCAGAACTGATCTAAACCAAAACATGTCATGGACAGATTCACAATCACAAACAGTATTTTAATCCAGATTAAAAAGAAAAGAGAAAATGCAATTAACCCACGTAATTCTGTTATACTTCTCAAGTAAGAATGAAGGCATGAAGTTGACATATCATTCTCAATGAGACGGGAAAAGCAAGAAGCTGATACGTCATTCTCAAGTAAAAATGAAAAACTTGACAAAGTTGATATGAAACATTCTCAAGCAAAAATGGAGGCTTTGGAACTGATATATCACGCTTAAGTAAGAATGAAGGCATGAAGTTGATGTAACATTCTTAAGTAAGAATGGAGGCATGAAGTCAATATAACAGTCTCAAGTTAAAAGGGAGACATGAAGTTGAGATATCATCCTCTAGTCAGAAGGGAGGCATAAGTCAATATAACAGTCCAATAAGAATGGAAGCAATGAAGATGAGATATCATTCCCCAGTAAGAATGGAGGCATAAGCCGATTTTAAACATTCTCAAGTAAGATAGGGGGCATGAAGTTCATATTATCTTTCTCAAGTAAGACAGGAGGCATGAAGTTGATATTATCATTCTCAAGTAAAAACAGGAGGCATGAAGTTCATATTATCATTCTCAAGTAAAACAGGGGGCAATGAATTGATATTATCATTCCCAATAAGAATGAAGGCATGAAGTTGATATTACCATCCCAAGTAAGAATGAAGGCATAAATTTTGATAAATCATCTCAAGTAAGAATGGAGGCATGAAGTTGATACATGATCCTTAGTAAGAAGGGAGGCATGGAGTTAATGTATCACTCTCAAGTAAAACGGGAGGCATGCAAATGATGCATCATTTACCAGTAAGAATAGAGGCTTGAAGTTGATATATTATCTTAAATAAGAATGAAGGTAGGGAAGTTCAATAAACAGTGTCAAGTAAGAATGGAGGCATGAATTTGAGATACCATTCCCATTAGAATGAGGTAGGAAGCCGAATTACCCTTTTTCAAGTAAGTAGAGGCATGAATTGATATAATTATCATTCCAAGTAAAGCAGGAGGCATGAAGTTGATATTATCATTCTCAAGTAAGAATGGAGGCATGAAGTTGATACATGTTCCCAGTAAAAGGGAGGTGTGGACTTGATATGTCATTCTCAAGTAAAACAGGGGGTATGAAAATGATATACCATTCCCTATAAAGAATGGAGGCTGGAAGATGAAAATATCACTCTTAAGTAAGAATGGAGGCATAAAAGGGATATTATCACTCCCAAGTAAGAATGAAGGCATGAAATTGATATATCATTTTCAAAATGGAGGCATGAAACTGACATATCATTCTAAAGTAAGAATGAAGGAAATGAAGCTGACATATCATTCCAAACAGCACTTGAGGCAGGAAGTTAATATATCATTACCCATGAGAATGGAGGCATGATGCTGATATATCATTCTCAAGTAAAACAGAGACATGAAGCTGATATATCATTCTTAAGTAAAATGGAGGCATGAATCGATATTTCATTTCCCAGTAAGAATGAAGGCAAAATGTTAATATATATCATTCCCCAAGTAAAACACGAGACATAAAGTCGGTACATCCCCCTTAAGCAAGAGAAAGGGCATGAAGTTGATGAAAGGAAAGTATGCAACAAAGTGTTAGACGTGGCTTCAATCAAACATCTTGTGACAAAGCCATAAAAAATGTGAACAACCTATTTTACAACATTCTAACCTTGTTGACTGCTCAGGGGCTTGTCTATCCATGTAAAATAACAAAAACTTTCTATTCTGAACAACTATTTCCTGAACTTTAACAATAGGTCCCAAGAACACTCACAATCAGGATGTTTGCCCTATGTTGATAAAAAATTACCATGACATCCTCCTCATCATTTTGATGATATGTATGGCTCTTTAAAACTTTTAAAAAGAAATTTTCAATAAAATTATTGCACTACAAACTTATACTAATTTAGTTTTAATGCAAAATTTGATAAACACACTTGTCCTTTATCCTCTCATAAAAATGTATACCTTTCCTAAAACTGGATAATTGTTAACTGGTTTAGCAAGATCATAGTAATGGGCTGCTACAATGATAGGCCTAATGGTTAACTCACCTCCATTAAAAAATTCTGATTTGATTAAACAGTCTTTATCAGACTACAATTTAGCAAACATCATATTATCTCCCAACATATTCATTACACCTATATAACGTACACCATACCCATGACACTATTTTGTATAAATACTTGCTGTACATCTTGTTAATATTATTTTAAAACAGACACATCAGGTAAAATAAAACAGCGAAAAAGAAACACATTTCCAAACATTCTTGAGTTAGTTTTTGACAATCTTTGTTACCATAGGAGGTAACAGAGTAAAAAAAAAAAAAAAAAAAACACAAACCAGATATTTAAACAAAATATGCTCAAGCACCTGGACACCTGTGTTAAGAATTAGCACACCCTCATGACAAGTTCTGTTACAATATCACGGGCACAACGGGTTTAAAAAAAAAAACGACACACAATAACCTAACACTACATTGGGTGAGTATATACAAACATAGAAGTGTTTTGTGGATTGTTCCAGAAAATATGGTACATAAAATCAATGAGTACCTAACATCTTCCTGGATGGACTGCTGAAAGAGAAACAGAAAAAAGAAAATACAAAAGATTAGATTTGTCCAAAGTTCAGCACATTTACCAAACATTTAACATTTTTTCAAAGGGGAATCTGGTACCTGATAATTCTGCCATTTGATTTAAACAAAGGGGAAGTCACTAAAATCATGTACACTTTTCTCCCCTAGACATTTTTTGGTCACACCTTGAGACTTCTGTCAGTGAGAATGGCTTGATATGAGATTGGCTCCATTTCTGCTGTCCCCCCCCCCCCCTTCCCCCCCCCTTGACGGTGATTCTGAGGTGTAAAAACATTTTTTCTATCAGTTCCATCATGATAACTGAATGTTATATCACAAATACTACCAGTACCAAAAACAGTGCCTACATGAGCAAAGCAAATAGTTCAAATGTATGGCACTAACTTTTTTCCAACAAACACCACAATAAAATAAATCACTGTAATAAACAATTCAAATGCATGTCCCCAACTTTGCCAACAAACACCACAATAAATTTTAAACACTGTAAGTAAACAATTCAAATGTATGTCAACTAACTTTTTGCCAACAAACACCACAAAAATTATAAAACTGTAAGTAAACCCAAATTTAAAAAGTATGTCACTAACTTGTTGCCAAAAAACACCAAAAATAAATTACATCACTGAAGTAAACAATTCAAAGTATGGTTTACTAACTTGTTTCCAACAAACACCACAATAAATTACATCACTGTAAGTATAAACAATTCAAATGTATGTCACTAACTTGTTGCCAACAAACACCACAATAAATTACATCACGTAAGTAAACAATTCAAATGTATGTCCACTAAATTTTTGCCAACAAACACCACAATAAATTAAAATCACGTAAGTATAAACAATTCAAATGTATGGGCACTAACTTGTTGCCAACAAACACCACAATAAAAATTTCATCACTGTAAGTAAACAATTCAATGTATGTCACAACTTGTTGCCAACAACACCACAATAAATTACATAACTGCAAGCAAACAATTCAAATGGGATGTTACTAACTTTTTTTTCAACTTCTAAACTTGAAAAAAAACAAACACTCTTTCTTTAAAATATTATAAAATTTTATTTTCTATTCCCTTTTTCTTCAGTGGCACTGCCAATGGGCAAGAAAACCTCAGTTCCATCTCATTTTCAATTTCTCACGATGACATCTCCGCGCTCGGAATGAATCCATATGCACGAAAGTCACAGGTCCATGTGATGGGGGAAAAATCCAGAAAAACCATGACACAACCTTAAGCCTGCACATAAACCCCCCAACTGGCCCCGGTCCTGAGTCCTACCTAGATAGTTCCATAACCCTGGGATCGTAGGGAGTGAGGTGGCCCGAGACCTCAACTTTTTCCTGGGCCACACCATAAAGGCGGCACCCATCCTCATTAGTCAGTCAATGAAATGAACCAACCCCCAAAATAAATGAAATGACAAAATAAAATAAACTGACCAGCCAAAAGATGTAACTTGATCTGAAGTAACTTTGTAAATCATTTGTAAAATTATTTGGGCCGATATCTCACTTCACTAAGTAACCCTGCTTGCATCACAGGTGTCATGTGATGCAGGAACTTATCTGTAGAGAACAACAAACACAACAAATCTTAGAGGAAAAACAGAATATGAAGAACAAAACCAGAACAGATCTAAAAGTTATTGTTATTTTTGATTGTTGTTTAAAGCCCAGCCGATTGCATAGAGCCACATCAGGGCTATAACCGCTTCAAAACATAAAAACTTCAACAGGAAAAAAAAAAAAAGGAAAAGAAAATTAAGTAGACATAGCAATGCATTCACACATATAAACTAAGGACATGCCCCTGCAAGACCATTCTGTCTAATTTATTCACACAAGGAATTTAAAAAAAAACATACCTCAATACAAATTTAAGCATAAACCCAAGGAAACCAAAACATACAAATATATAAAAACGGCAAAATTTTACCTAAAATTTCTTTGCATATCTCACTCCCTAGAGCCAAAAATGCACTAAATACATGTACACCCAAATTTTCAATCCCTAAGAAAATGTAAGAAGACTTTATCGAACACATATAGGTGAATGGACCAGCAAGGCAGAAAATGATAGGAAGAAATGACAGAAAGCAAAGGAACAAGGTAGAAACAAAGAGAGTGCCAGAAAAGAGGAAATTTCTAGCACAGAAATTTCCAGGGGGTGGAAATACTATTTATACTGAAAGAGCCTCCGCATCCCCCACGGGGAGATCTAAACGGCAACATAATGCACAGGTCACAGACGGGGTTTCGAAAAGAACAATGAAGAGGGGAATGTAGATACAACAATTTAATTTTGTTAACAGTAAAAAATTCAAATTAATATTGGAACATGCCGCGATGAAAGTCAAGTATGTTGCCTGTAAAGTGTTAGCCTGACTAGATCAATACTAGGCCCAAAATCATGAAGTAAAATTTGGACAGCTTCTCTAAAAACAAAAACACCAATGTTTCCAAGACTATTCATTTTATTTTTATGATTCTTTTCTTAACTGGCAGTAAAAAATTGTTGCCACAGGCAGTGAAAAGGGTTTAAGATAAAAAGTACACTTCAACAAACATCTATTGATCAATCTCAAAGAACCCGCATGGGCACACTACACCATATTCCCTTTCCCTTTTGTTCAGATATCAGCCAACATCACTCAAGCTTCTGATGCTTATAACTCCCAAATGTCATCAGCAACCACAGATCAAGACTGTAGATGACTTCTGCTACTTGGGCATACAGTGAGCAGCAGTAACTTTTTTAACCCTTTGACTCCCACACCCTATCTACCAACTGTAAAAAAACTTAAGTCTTTGACTCCCTCACCCTATCCACCAGCTTCCTGCAGGAAGCTGGTGGACAGTATGAGGAATGAAAAAGTCAATTTTTGCTTTGCTACTATGGTTGGGAAAAGCAGGGTGCTGGGGACAGGGTGCAGGAGTCAAAAGGGATTAAATGTAAAATGTGATGCGAGTATCTCCATGGGTGACTCTGTGTTTAAGAGATTGACCAAAGAGATTTTTTACATGACCATAATATCAGGCTCACCACTTTAAATGTGTAAAGAGCAACAAACCCGAGCACCCTGCTCTACTGTTGCCAGACCTGGAAGCTTAAATATAATAATGAATCCTTTGAGCCAACAAGGCCTGAGAGATACAGACATCCATGGTTGAAGAAATCGAACATCCTCAATGATACAGCTAAAAACTTATGTAAAACTTATTGTATGGTTCCGGCCTTCCAAATGAGCAAAAAACATAGTACTATCAATTATATTGTTGATATTACAGCTTTTATGTCTACTTAAAATATCAGTGTACTACATTTACTATATCAGTTTATTTTTATACACAGTTTTGATAAACAAAAACCTTTCATACAAATGTGCATGTATTATGGATAATTGAGTGCCTCTTACAGAAATGTGCATGCATTAAATTATTTTCATTAGCTATACATGATTTAGTCAAACCCACAATCATCTCACAACAGAAATGGATTAATAAACCAAAATTACATATACAGCATGCCCAAGAACAATAACAAACTTTTTATTAATTTGTTTTTATTTTTTTTAAAAAAACTTTTCCAGGTTTAAAATAAAACATTTAAAATTTTTCACGGGTTCCCAGCCCCTTTTTAAAACAAAAAATAACTCATTAACAACAAGTACGACGGAAAGGGGTGAAAGAAGTAAAAAAACAACCAAAAAACAAAAAACAAAAACAAAAAAACCGTCCCCCCAAACAACTCCAACCAATTAGCCCCCGCAACCCCGCCTTTCTCCCCATTCCCCTTTCACTAGGGGAGGGGTTAAAACAACATTTAAATATTTTTTTTACCACACAAATAGAACAAAGGCGGAAAAAAAAAAAACAAATTTCACTACAATATTTGATGGAGTTGTGTCTTGGCTGCTTTAATGAAAATTTTGGTTTATTAATCCATTTTGTTGTGAGATGATGGGGGGTTGACAAATCAGTATAAGACTAATGAAAATAATTTAATGCATGCACATTTCTGTAAGAGGCACTCAATTATCCATAATACATGACACATTTGTATGAAAGGTTATGTTTTATCAAACTGTGTATAAAATAAACTGATATAGTAAATGTAGTACACTGATATTCTTAAGTAGACATAAAAGCTGTAATATCAACAATATAATTGATAGTACTATGCTTTTGCTCATTTGGAAGGCCGGAACCATACATCAAGTTTTACATAAGTTTTATAGCTGTATCATTGAGGATGTTCAGATTTCTTCACACCATGGATGTCTTATCTCTCAGCCTTGTTGCTCTAAGGATTCATTATTATAGTAAGCTTCCAGGTCTGGCAACAGTAGAGCAGGGTGCTCAGCACTGTTGCTCTTTACACAGTAAAGTGGTGAGCCTGATATTATGGTCATGTCAAAATCTCATGGTCAATCTCTTAAACACAGAGTCAGCCATGGAGATACTCAGCATCACATCTACATTTAATCCTTTGACTCCTGCACCCGTCCACCAGCATCCTGCATTGCCAACCATAGTAGCAAAGCAAAAACTGACTTTTTCATTCCCTCATACTGTCCACCAGCTTCCTGCAGGAAGCTGGTGGATAGGGTGAGGGAGTCAAAGACTTAGTTTTTTTACAGTTGGTAGATAGGTGTGGGAGTCAAAGGGTTAAAAAGTCTACTGCTGCTCACTGTACTGCCCAAGTAGCAGAAGTCATCTACAGTCTGATCTGCTGGTTGCTGATGACATTTGGGAGTTATTAAGCATCAGAAGCTTGAGATGATGTTGGCTAGAATATCTAGAACAACAAGGCAAGAATATGGTGTAGTGTGCCCATGCGGGTTCTTTGAGATTGATCAATAGATGTTTGTTGAAGTGTACTTTTATCTTAACCTTTCACTGCCTGTGGCAACAATTTTTTACTGCCATGTTAAGAAAGAAATCATCAAAATAAAATGAATAGTCTTGGAAACAATTGTGTTTTATGTTTTTAGAGAAGCTGTCCAAATTTTACTTCATGATTTTGGGCCTAGTATTGATCTAGTCAGGCTAACACTTTACAGTGCAACATACTGACTTTCATCAGCGGCATGTTCCAATATTAATTTGAATTTTTTACTGTTAACAAAATTAAATTGTTGTATCTACATTACCCTCTTCATTGTTCTTTTCGAAACACAGTCTGTGACCTGTGCATATGTGCCGTTTAGATCTGCCCGTGGGGATGCCGAGGCTCTTTCAGTATAAATAGTATTTCCACCTCCTGGAAATTCTGTGCTAGAAATTTCCTCTTTTCTGGCACTCTCTTTGTTTCTACCTTGTTCCTTTTGCTTTCTGTCATTTCTTCCTATCATTTTCTGCCTTGCTGGTCCATTCACCTATATGTGTTCGATAAAGTCTTACATACATTTTCTTAGGATTGATAATTGTGTACATGTATTAGTGCATTTTTGGCTCTAGGGAGATGAGATATGCAAAAGCAATTTTAGGTAAATTTTGCCCGTTTTTATATATATGTATGTTTTGGTGATCCTTAGGTATGCTTAAATTTGTATTGAGGTATGTTTTTTTTAAATTCCTTGTGGATAAAATTAGACAGAATGGTCATTGCCAGGGGCATGTCCTTAGATTATATGTGTGAATGCATTGCTATGTCTACTTAATTTTCTTTTCCTTTTTTTTTTTTCCTGTTGAAGTTTTTATGTTTTGAAGCGGTTATAGCCCTGATGTGGCTCTATGCAATCGGCTGGCTTTAAACAACAATCACAATAACAATAACTATTTAGATCTGTTCTGGTTTTGTCTCTTCATATTCTGTTTTTCCTCTCAGATTTGTATTGTGTGTGTTGTCTCTACAGATAAGTTCCTGCATCACATGACACCTGTGATGCAAGCAGGTACTCTAGTGAAGTGAGATATCAGGACCAATAATTTACCAAATGATTTACAAAAGTTACTTTCAGATTCAAGTTACATCTAATATGGCTGGACAGTTTATTTTATTTTGTCATTTCATTTAGTTTGGGTTGGTTCTTTCATTGACTGACTAATGAGGTGGGTGCCGCCTTTATGGTGCTGGCCCCAGGAAAAGTTGAGGTCTCTGCCACCTCACTCCCCTACGATCCCAGGGTTATGGAACTATCTAGGTAGAACCTCAGGACCTGGCCAGCTTGTGGGTTATGTGCAGGCTTAAGGCTTGTGTCATGGTTTTTTCTGGATCTCTCCATCACATGGCACCTGTGACTTTCGTGCATATGGAATTCATTCCGAGCGCGGAGATGTCATCGTGAGAAATTGAAACTGAGACTGGAACTGAGGTTTCTTGCCCATTGGCAGTGCACTGAAGAGAAGAATAGAAAATACAATTTATAATATTTTAAAGAAAGAGTGTTTGTTTTCTTTCAAGTTTAGAAGTTGAAAAAAAAAGTTAGTAACATGCATTTGAATTGTTTGCTTGCAGTTTATTAATTTATGTGGTGTTTGTTGGCAACAAGTTAGTGACATACATTTGAATTGTTTACTTACAGTGATGTAATTTATTGTGGTGTTTGTTGGCAACAAGTTAGTGACATACATTTGAATTGTTTATACTTACAGTGATGTAATTTATTGGTGGTGTTTGTTGGCAACAAGTTAGTGACATACATTTGAATTGTTTACTTACAGTGATGTAATTTATTGTGGTGTTTGTTGGCAACAAGTTAGTGACATACATTTGAATTGTTTATACTTACAGTGATGTAATTTATTGTGGTGTTTGTTGGCAACAAGTTTAGTGACATACATTTGAATTGTTACTTACAGTGATGTAATTTATTGTGGTGTTTGTTGGCAACAATTAGTGACATACATTTGAATTGTTTACTTACAGTTATATAATTTATTGTGGTGTTTGTTGGCAAAAAGTTAGTGACATACATTTGAATTGTTTACTTACAGTGATTAATTATTGTGGGTTTGTTGGCAAAAAGTTAGGCATGCATTTTGAATGTTTATTACAGTGATTAATTTATTGTGGGTTTGTTGGAAACAAGTTATGCCATACATTTGAACTTTTGTTTTTGCTCATGTAGGCACGTCTTTGAACGGGAAAGTGGATATAACATCATATCAGAGGGGAACTGATAAAAAAATGTTTTTTTACACCTCAGAATCACCATTCAAGGGGGGGGAAAGGGGGGGGGGACAAAAAAGGGAGCCAATCTCATACAAGCCATTCCACGACAGAATCTAAAGGTGGACCAAAAAAATGTCTAGGGAGAAAAGTGTACATATTTTATGACTTCCCTTTGTTAAAACAATGGCAAATATACAGGTACCAATTACCTTTGAAAAATTTAAATTTTTGGTAAATTGCGAAATTTTTGGACAAAATCAAACTTTTGTATTTTCTTTTTTCTGTTTTCTTTCAGCATCCACCCGGGAAGTGTTGGGTACCATATGATTTACTGTACAATTTTCGGGAAACAATCCACAAAACATTTCAATTTTTATTACTCACCAATTTAGTTTTATTTATTTGTGTCGTTTTTTTTTACCTTTGGGCCCTGTAAAATTTGAACAGAACTTTCAGTGGGGTGTGCTAATTTTTAACCAGGTGTCACAGGTGCTTAGACATCATTTTGTTTAAAATTTCGGATTTGTGTTTTTTTTTTTTTTTTTTACTCGTTACCCCCTTTGGGTAACAAAGTTTGGTCAAAACTAACTAAAGAATAGTTTGGAAAGGGGGATTTTTTCCTGTTTTAAATTTCCCCCCGAGTGTTTTTTAAACTAATATTAAAAAGATTACAGAAAGATTTAAAACAAATATGTCATGGGTATGGGGGTACGTTTTATAGGGAAGAAATGTTGGGAATAAAAGAGTTTGCTAAATTTTAGTCTGATAAAGCTGTTTTAAACAAATCAAATTTTTTTAAAAAGGGAGGTGATTAACCATTAGGCCTAACATTGTAGCAACCTAACTATGATCTTGCTACAACCAGTTAACTATTTCCGTTTTAGGAAAGGAAAACATTTTTATGAAGGGAAAAGGGCAATGTGTTTACAAACGTGCATAAAGCTAAAAATAAGTTTGTGTGCAATAAATTTTATTGAAAAAAATTTTTAAAAATTTTAAAAACCATACATACATCAAAATGATGAGGGGTCATGGAATTTTTTATCAACATAGGGCAAACATCCGATTGTGAGTGTTCCCCTTGGACCATTGTTAAAGTTTGGGAAAAAAGTTTTTCAAATAAATTTTTTTTTTAATATACAAAAACAACCCATGAAAACAGTCAACAAGGTTTAAAAAGTTTAAAATAGTCGTTCACATTTTTATGGCTAGCACAAAGTTTTATGAACACACGTCACACTTGTTCAACTTTTCCTTTCACAACTTCATCCCTTT
>JAPXFY010005607.1:0-5000 GCA_030674185.1 Monoplex corrugatus
TGTTTGTGTTTAGTGTCTGTTGTTTGTGTCTGTGTCTGTGTTTGTGTCTGTGTCTGTGTTTGTGTTTGTGTTTGTGTCTATATCTGTGTCTGTGTCTGTGTTTGTGTCTGTGTTTGTGTCTGTGTTTGTGTCTGTGTTTGTGTTTGTGTTTGTGTTTGTGTTTGTGTCTGTGTTTGTGTTTGTGTTTTGTGTCTGTGTTTATGTCTGTGTTTGTGTTTGTGTCTGTGTTTGTGTCTGTGTTTGTGTTTGTGTCTGTGTTTGAGTTTGTGTTTGTGTCTGTGTCTGTGTTTGTGTCTATGTCTGTGTCTGTGTCTGTGTCTGTGTTTGTGTCTGTGTCTGTGTCTGTCTGTGTGTCTGTGTCTGTGTATGTGTATGTCTGTGTCTGTCTGTGTCTGTGTCTGTGTCTGTTTAGTGTCTGTCTGTGTCTGTGTCTGTTTGTGTCTGTGTCTGTCTGTGTCTGTCAGTGTCTGTGTCTGTGCCTGTGTCTGTCTGTGTCTGTGTTTGTGTCTGTGTCTGTGTCTGTCTGTGTCTGTGTCTGTGTCTGTGTTTGTGTTTGTGTTTGTGTTTGTGTCTGTGTCTGTGTCTGTGTCTGTGTCTGTGTCTGTGTATGTCTGTGTCTGTGTCTGTCTGTGTCTCTCTGTGTCTGTCTGTGTCTGTCAGTGTCTGTCTGTGTCTGTCTGTGTCTCTGTCTGTGTATGTCTGTGTCTGTGTCTGTGGCTGTGTCTGTGTTTGTGTCTGTATCTGTGTCTGTCTGTGTCTGTGTATGTCTGTGTCTGTGTCTGTCTGTGTCTGTCCTGTGTCTGTCTGTGTCTGTCTGTGTCTGTCAGTGTGTGTCTGTGTCTGTCTGTGTCTGTGTCTGTGTATGTCTGTGTCTGTGTCTGTGAATGTCTGTGGCTGTGTCTGTGTTTGTGTCTGTGTCTGTGTCTGTGTTTTGTGTTTGTGTTTGTGTTTTGTGTTTGTGTCTGTGTTTGTGTTTGCGTCTGTGTTTGTGTCTGTGTTTGTGTCCGTGTTTGTGTCTGTGTTTGTGTCTGTGTCTGTGTTTGTGTCTGTGTTTGTGTTTGTGTTTGTGTCTGTGTTTGTGTCTGTGTTTGTGTTTGTGTTTAGTGTCTGTCTGTGTTTGTGTCTGTATCTGTGTTTGTGTCTGTGTCTGTGTTTGTGTTTGTGTTTGTGTCTATATCTGTGTCTGTGTCTGTGTTTGTGTCTGTGTTTGTGTCTGTGTTTGTGTTTGTGTCTGTGTTTGTGTTTGTGTTTGTGTTTGTGTTTGTGTCTGTGTTTGTGTTTGTGTCTGTGTTTATGTCTGTGTTTGTGTTTGTGTCTGTGTTTGTGTCTGTGTTTGTGTTTGTGTCTGTGTTTGTGTTTGTGTTTGTGTCTGTGTCTGTGTTTGTGTCTATGTCTGTGTCTGTGTCTGTGTTTCTGTCTGTGTCTGTGTCTGTCTGTGTGTCTGTGTCTGTGTATGTGTATGTCTGTGTCTGTCTGTGTCTGTGTCTGTGTCTCTTAGTGTCTGTCTGTGTCTGTGTTTGTGTTTGGGTCTGTGTTTGTGTCTGTGTTTGTGTTTGTGTCTGTGTTTGTGTCTGTGTTTGTGTTTGTGTCTGTGTTTGTGTCTGTGTTTGTGTTTGTGTCTGTGTCTGTTTTGTGTTTGTGTTTGTGTCTGTGTTTGTGTTTGTGTTTGTGTCTGTTTATGTCTGTGTTTGTGTTTGTGTCTGTGTTTGTGTCTGTGTTTGTGTTTGTGTTTGTGTCTGTGTTTGTGTTTGTGTCTGTGTTTGTGTCTGTGTTTGTGTCTGTGTTTGTGTCTGTGTTTGTGTTTGTGTTTGTGTTTTGTGTCTGTGTTTGTGTTTGTGTTTGGGTCTGTGTTTGGGTCTGTGTTTGTGTTTGTGTCTGTGTTTGTGTTTGTGTTTGTGTCTAAGTCTGTGTTTGTGTTTGTGTCTGTGTTTGTGTTTGTGTCTGTGTTTGTGTCTGTGTTTGGGTCTGTGTTTTGTGTTTCTGTCTGTGTTTGTGTTTCTGTTTGTGTTTGTGTTTGGGTCTGTGTTTGGGTCTGTGTTTGTGTTTCTGTCTGTGTTTGTGTCTGTGTTTGTGTCTGTGTCTGTGTCTATGTTTGTGTCTGTGTTTGTGTGTCTGTGTTTGTGTCTGTGTTTGTGTTTGTGTTTGTGTCTGTGTTTGTGTTTGTGTCTGTGTTTGTGTTTGTGTCTGTGTCTGTGTTTGTGTCTGTGTTTTGTGTGTCTGTGTTTGTGTCTGTGTTTGGTTTGTGTCTGTGTCTGTGTTTGTGTTTGTGTCTGTGTTTGTGTTTGTGTCTGTGTCTGTGTTTGTGTGTGTGTTTGTGTCTGTGTTTGTGTTTGTGTCTGTGTCTGTGTCTGTGTCTGTGTCTGTTTGTGTTTGTGTTTGTGTTTGTGTTTGTGTTTGTGTCTGTGTTTGTGGTTTGTGTCTGTGTTTGTGTCTGTGTCTGTGTCTGTGTTTGTGTCTGTGACTGTGTCTGTCTGTGTCTGTGTTTGTGTTTGTGTTTGTGTCTGTGTCTGTGTTTGTGTCTGTGTCTGTCTGTGTCTGTGTTTGCGTTTGTGTTTGTGTTTGTGTCTGTGTTTGTGTTTGTGTCTGTGTTTGTGTTTGTGTTTGTGTCTGTGTCTGTGTCTGTGTCTGTGTTTGTGTCTGTGTTTGTGTTTGTGTTTGTGTTGTGTCTGTGTCTGTGTTTGTGTTTGTGTTTGTGTCTGTGTTTGTGTTTGTGTCTGTGTTTGTGTCTGTGTTTGTGTTTGTGTCTGTGTTTGTGTTTGTGTCTGTGTCTGTGTTTGTGTCTATGTCTGTGTCTGTGTCTGTGTTTGTGTCTGTGTCTGTGTCTGTCTGTGTTTGTGTCTGTGTTTGTGTTTGTGTCTGTGTCTGTGTCTGTGTCTGTTTCTGTCTGTGTCTGTGTTTGTGTCTGTGTCTGTCTCTGTGTCTGTGTCTGTGTTTGTGTCTGTGTCTGTGTCTGTGTTTGTGTGTGTGTCTGTGTTTGTGTTTGTGTCTGTGTCTGTCCGTGTCTGTCTGTGTTTGTGTTTGTGTCTGTGTCTGTGTCTGTGTCTCTCTGTGTCTGTCTGTGTTTGTGTTTGTGTTTGTGTCTGTGTTTGTGTTTGTGTCTGTGTTTGTGTCTGTGTCTGTGTCTGTGTTTGTGTTTATGTCTGTGTCTGTGTTTGTGTCTGTGTCTGTCTGTGTCAGTGTCTGTGTCTGTGTTTGTGTTTGTGTTTGTGTTTGTGTCTGTCTGTGTTTGTGTCTGTGTCTGTGTCTGTCTGTGTCTGTCTCTGTTTGTGTTTGTGTCTGTGTCTGAGTCTGTCTGTGTCTGTCTGTGTTTGTGTTTGTGTTTGTGTCTGTCTGTGTCTGTCTGTGTTTGTGTTTGTGTTTGTGTCTGTGTCTCTCTGTGTCTGTCTGTGTCTGTCTGTGTTTGTGTTTGTGTCTGTGTCTGTGTCTGTCTGTGTCTGTCTGTGTCTGTCTGTGTTTGTGTCTGTGTCTGTCTGTGTCTGTCTGTGTTTTGTGTTTGTGTTTGTGTCTGTCTGTGTCTGTCTGTGTTTGTGTTTGTGTCTGTGACTGTGTCTCTCTGTGTCTGTCTGTGTTTGTGTTTGTGTTTGTGTCTGTGTCTGTCTGTGTTTGTGTTTGTGTTTGTGTCTGTGTCTGTCTGTGTCTGTCTGTGTTTGTGTTTGTGTCTGTCTGTGTCTGTCTGTGTTTGTGTTTGTGTCTGTGTCTGTGTCTGTCTGTGTCTGTCTGTGTTTGTGTTTGTGTTTGTGTCTGTGTCTGTCTGTGTCTGTCTGTGTTTGTGTTTGTGTCTGTGTCTGTGTCTCTCTGTGTCTGTCTGTGTTTTGTGTTTGTGTCTGTGTTTGTTTGTGTCTGTGTCTGTCTGTGTCTGTGTTTGTGTTTGTGTTTGTGTCTGTCTGTGTCTGTGTTTGTGTTTGTGTCTGTGTCTGTCTGTGTTTGTTTGTGTCTGTGTTTGTGTTTGTGTCTGTGTCTGTCTGTGTTTGTGTTTGTGTCTGTGTCTGTGTTTGTTTGTGTCTGTGTTTGTGTTTGTGTCTGTGTCTGTCTGTGTTTGTGTTTGTGTCTGTGTCTGTCTGTGTCTGTGTCTGTGTTTGTGTCTGTGTCTGTGTCTGTTTCTGTCTGTGTCTGTGTCTGTGTCTGTGTATGTGTCTGTGTCTGTGTTTGTGTCTGTGTTTGTGTTTGTGTTTGTCTGTGTGTGTGTCTGTGTTTGTGTTTGTGTTT
This sequence comes from Monoplex corrugatus, assembly GCA_030674185.1. NCBI lineage: Eukaryota > Metazoa > Mollusca > Gastropoda > Littorinimorpha > Ranellidae > Monoplex > Monoplex corrugatus. The sequence goes on from JAPXFY010005607.1 coordinate 4,207, forward strand.
GTGTTTGTGTCTGTGTCTGTGTTTGTGTTTGTGTTTGTGTTTGTGTCTGTGTCTGTGTCTGTGTCTGTGTTTGTGTTTGTGTTTGTGTTTGTGTCTGTGTCTGTCTGTGTCTGTGTTTGTGTTTGTGTTTGTGTTTGTGTTTGTGTCTGTCTGTGTCTGTGTCTGTGTCTGTGTTTGTGTTTGTGTCTGTCTGTGTCTGTGTCTGTGTTTGTGTCTGTGTCTGTGTTTGTGTCTGTGTCTGTGTCTGTGTTTGTGTTTGTGTCTGTGTCTGTGTCTGTGTCTGTGTTTGTGTCTGTGTTTGTGTTTGTGTCTGTCTGTGTCTGTGTCTGTGTCTGTGTTTGTGTTTGTGTCTGTGTTTGTGTTTGTGTCTGTCTGTGTCTGTCTGTGTCTGTGTTTGTGTTTGTGTTTGTGTCTGTGTTTGTGTTTCTGTTTGTGTCTGTCTGTGTCTGTGTTTGTGTTTGTGTTGTGTCTGTGTTTGTGTTTGTGTTTGTGTCTGTCTGTGTCTGTGTTTGTGTTTGTGTTTGTGTTTGTGTCTGTCTGTGTCTGTCTGTGTCTGTGTTTGTGTTTGTGTTTGTGTCTGTGTCTGTCTGTGTCTGTCTGTGTCTGTGTTTGTGTCTGTCTGTGTCTGTCTGTGTCTGTGTTTGTGTTTGTGTTTGTGTCTGTCTGTGTCTGTGTTTGTGTTTGTGTCTGTCTGTGTCTGTCTGTGTCTGTCTGTGTCTGTCTGTGTCTGTGTTTGTGTTTGTGTTTGTGTCTGTCTGTGTCTGTGTTTGTGTTTGTGTCTGTGTTTGTGTTTG
>JAPXFY010005607.1:12500-14626 GCA_030674185.1 Monoplex corrugatus
CTATCTCTCTATCTCTCTCTTGCTCTCTCTCTTCTCTCTCTCTCTTGCTCTATCTCTCCTCTTGCTCTCTCTCTCTATCTCTCTCTTGCTCTCTCTCTCTTGCTCTATCTCTCTTCCTCTCTCTCTCCTTGCTCTCTCTCTCTATCTCTCTCTTGCTCTATCTCTCTCTTGCTCTATCTCTCTCTTGCTCTATCTCTCTTGCTCTCTCTCTCTCTTGCTCTATCTCTCTCTTCTCTATCTCTCTCTTGCTCTCCTCTCTTGCTCGTCTCTCTTGCTCTCTCTCTCTCTTGCTCTATCTCTCTCTCTCTCTCTCTTGCTCTATCTCTCTTGCTCTCTCTCTCTTGCTCTCTCTCTCTATCTTCTCTTCCTCTCTCTCTCTCTTGCTCTATCTCTCTCTTGCTCTCTCTCTCTCTCTGCTCTCTCTCTCTTGCTCTCTCTCTCTCTTGCTCTCTCTCTCTCTCTCTTGCTCTCTCTCTCTCTTTGCTCTCTCTCTCTCTCTTGCTCTCTCTCTCTCTCTTGCTCTATCTCTCTCTTCTCTCTCTCTCTCTTGCTCTCTCTCTCTCTCTCTGCTCTCTCTCTCTCTCTTGGCTCTCTCTCTCTTCTCTCTCTCTCTCTCTTCTCTCTCCTCTCTCTTGCTCTCTTCTCTCTCTCTCTTGCTCTCTCTCTCTCTTGCTCTCTCTCTCTCTCTTGCTCTCTCTCTCTCTCTTGCTCTCTCTCTCTCTCTCTCCTCTCCTTCTCTCTCTCTCTTCCTCTCTCCTCTCTTCTCTCTCTCTCTCTCTTTCTCTTCTCTCTCTCCTCTGCTTCTCTCTCTCTCTTGCTCTCTCTCTCTCTCTCTCTTGCTCTCTCTCTCTCCTTCTCTATCTCTCTCCTCTTGCTCTCCTCTCTCTCTTCTGCTCTCCTCTTCTCTCTTGCTCTATCTCTCTCTTGCTCTCTCTCTCTCTTGCTCTTCTCTCTCTTGCTCTATCTCTCTCTTGCTCTCTCTCTCTCTTGCTCTATCTCTCTCTTCTCTCTCTCTCTCTTGCTCTCTCTCTCTCTTGCTCTCTCTCTCTCTTCTCTATCTCTCTCTTGCTCTATCTCTCTCTTGCTCTCTCTCTCTCTCTTCTCTATCTCTCTCTTGCCTCTCTCTCTCTTGCTCTCTCTCTCTCTCTTGCTCTCTCTCTCTCTGCTCTATCTCTCTCTTGCTCTATCTCTCTCTCTCCTCTCTCTCTCTTGCCTCTATCTCTCTTGCTCTCTCTCTCTTGCTCTATCTCTCTCTCTTGCTCTCTCTCTCTCTTCTCCTATCTCTCTATCTCTCTCTTGCTCTCTCTCTCTCTTGCTCTTCTCTCTATCTCTCTCTTGCTCTATCTCTCCCTCTTGCCTATCTCTCCTATCTCTCTCTCTCTCTCTCTCTCTCTTGCTCTATCTCTCTTCTCTCCTCTCTTGCTCTCTCTCTCTCTTGCTCTCTCTCTCTATCTCTCTCTTGCTCTATTCTCTCTCTTGCTCTATCTCTCTCTTGCTCTATCTCTCTCTTGCTCTATATCTCTTGCTCTCTCTCTCTCTTGCCTCTTCTCTCTCTCTCTACTCTCTCTTGCTCTCTCTCTCTTGCTCTCTCTCTCTCTTGCTCTCTCTCTCTCTTGCTCTCTCTCTCTCTCTTGCTCTACTCTCTCTTGCTCTCTCCTCTCCTTGCTCATTCCTCTTGCTCTCTCTCTCTCTTCTCTGTCTCTCTTCTTGCTCTCTCTCTCTCTTCTCTCTCTCTCTCTTGCTCTACTCTCTCTTCTCACTCCCCTTCTCACTCTCTGTCTACTCTCTCTCCTATCTTCCTCTCATCTCTCTCTCTTCTCTATCCTCTTTCTCTACTCTCTCTTCCTACCTCTCTTCTCTATCTCTCTTGCTAACCCCCCTTCTCTATCTCTCTCTTGCCCCTTGCTCTCTCTTGCTCTCTCCTCTCTCTATCCTCTCTTTTCTCATCTCCATCCTCCTTTCTCATCCTCTCTCTACTCCTCTTTCCTCTCTCTCTTCCTCTCGCCTATCTCTCTCGCGCTATCTCCTTTTTGCCTATCTCCTCTTGCTCTATTCTCTTCTTCTCCCATCTCTCTCTTGCTCTATCCTCTTGCTCTATCTCTCTCTTGCTCTATCTCTCCTCTTGC
>JAPXFY010005608.1:5000-7500 GCA_030674185.1 Monoplex corrugatus
CTCTTCCTTCCTCCCCCCCCCCCTTCTTCTTGACGAGTACATTTCCACCTCCCAGCTTTTTATGTCCTTTATCCCTAAGTCCGCTTGAAGCTTGAGACGTATCAAAGCAGTGTTCCTTTTTCAATCACTCAGGAGGGTTTTGTGTGTGTGGTGTGTGTGTGTGTGTGTGTGTGTGTGTGTGTGGTGTGTGTTGTTTTGTGTGTGTGTGTGTGTGTGTTGTGTGTGTGTGTGTGTTCGTTCGTTCTTTGATTTATCGTCTTTTCACTGTAAGTGATATTAGTGTATGTGTGTGTGTGTGTGTGGTTGTGTTGTGTGTGTTGTTGTGTGTGTGTGTGTGTGTGTTGTGTTGTGTGTGTGTGTGTGTGTGTGTTGTGTGTGTGTGTGTGTGTGTGTGGTGTGTGTTTGTGTGTGTGTGTGTGTTCGTTCGTTCTTTGATTTATCGTCTTTTCACTGTAAGTGATATTAGTGTATGTGTGTGTGTGTGTGTGGTTTTGTTGTGTGTGTGTGTGTGTGTGTGTGTGTGTGTGTGTGTGTGTTGTGTGTGTGTGTGTGTGTGTGTGTGGTGTGTGTGTGTTACCAAAATGTGTTGGCAGGATTTTCTCAGCTTGTTTCTGGATGGGTCTTTATCACATTTGGTCAAAGGTTGTGGACAGTATGAGCAGGTTGGTGAGGGAGTCTGTCTGTCTGTCTGTCTGTCTGTCTGTGTCTCTCTGTCTTCTCTCTCTCTCTATGTCTTCTCCTGTCTTTCACTCTCTCTTTCTCTCTCTCTTCTCCTCTCTCTGTCTGTATGTTTCTCTTTTCTCCTCTGTTCTCTCTCTTTTCTCTCTCTCCATTCTCTCTCTCCCCCTCTCTCTTCTCCTCTCTCTCTCTCTTTCTCTCTCTTTTCTCTCTCTCTTTCTCTCTCTTCTCCTCTCTGTCTGTCTGTCTGTCTCTCTTCTCTCTCTCGTCTCCTCTCTCTCTTCTCCTGTCTCTCTCTCTTCTCCTATCTCTCTCTCCTCTCTCTCTTTCTCTCTTCTCCTCTCTTCTCCTCTCTCTTCTCCTTTCTTTCTCTCTGTTCTCCTCTCTTTCTCTCTCTTTTCTCCTCCTCTCTCTCTCATTCTGTCTCTCTCCTCTCTCTCTCTTCTCTCTCTCATTCTCTCTCTCTCTTCTCTCTCTCTCTCTCTCTTCTCTCTTTTTCTTCTCTCTCTCTCTTCTCTCTCTCTCTCTCTTTTCTCTCTCTCTCTCTTCTCTCTCTCTCTTCTCTCTCTCTCTCTCTTTCCATTTTCTTCTCTTCATCATCATTTTCTGTTGTGGAGGTGTTGCTCGGCCCTGAACAGACCTCAGTGAACAAGCGCCATTTTCGTACGACGTAGATGATCACGTGGACATTTTACGTTTTAGCTCATGGTAGTATGGTGTTAGAAGACTCTTGCAGATTCAGTACCTCTGATTTTCAGCCCTATCATTTGTTAAACTTTTTTTTCTTCACATTTACTTTCCAACAATATAAGAGAATACGGTCTAAGAAATTCAGCACACCTTTAAAAAAAGTTTAAATAATGACAGTTTTGTTGTTGAGAGAAATACTTGCCGATAGAAAGGGCATCTGTCGTAGGGTGTTGTTTCAAAATATCAACTATGAAGAATGACAACTACAAGTACCTTGACTCTGACTAACAGCGATTTATTTTCATTTCCAAACTACCACAGAAACCGCTTAAGCGTAGGCGTATACTTTTGTGTTCGTGTCTAGTTGTTTCGTCACAACGGATTTATCAAATGAAATTTAGGCTGCTGTCCTTAAATAGAGCGCGTCGCAGTGCAACATAACTATCACCATCACCATCACCATTACCACCATCATCGCCATCATCACCACCATCACCATCACCACCATCATCGCCATCATCATTACCACCATCATCGCCACCATCACCATCACCACCATGATCATCATTACCACCATCACCACCATCATCATTACCACCATACACACCACCACACCACCACCACCACCACCACCATCATCATCATCATCATCACCATCATCATCACCACCATCACACCACCACCACATCATCATCATCATCATCACCATCATCATCACCACCATCACCACCACCACCATCACCACCACCACCATCATCATTACCACCATCACCACCACCACCATCATCATTACCACCATCACCACCACCACCACCATCATCATACCACCATCAAACCACCACCACCATCACCACCACCACCACCATCACATCACACCACCACCACACCATCACCACCACCATCCACCACCACCATCATCATCATCACCACCATCATCATCATCACCACCATCATCACCATCACCACCACCACCATCATTACCACCATCATCATCATCACCACCTCATCATCTCACCACCATACATCACCACACCCACCATCATCACCATCACCATCACACCACCATCATCATCATCATCACCACCACCATCATCATCATCACCACCATCATCACCATCACACCACCATCACC
>JAPXFY010005609.1:0-10000 GCA_030674185.1 Monoplex corrugatus
CGCACGCACACGCACGCACACACACACACACACACACACACACACACACACACACACACACACACACACACACACACACACACACACACACGCATGGCTATAAATGGGGAGAAAGAATACAAGCAATAAAAGCAAGAATAAAACCAATGGAAAATTATAGAGAGCATAGCATATACAATTATATATTATAACCATGTGATTCCCTCCGAGCGGAGACAGGCTGCAGAGGGGGGGGGGGGGGGGGTTGAGTGAGGTTAGGATTTTATGCGGAGGAGAAAAGGTGAGTTTTGAGAGCGGACTTGAAGGAGACAAAAGTAGGTTGCTGACGGACTGAGAGAGGAAGTTTGTTCCAGGAGAGTGGACCAGAAACAGAGAAGGCTCGTGGACCATAGGTATTGAGCTTAGTGCGTGGAAAGCGAAAAGTCAGAGGATCGGAGGCAGAGCGGAGGGTACGTGAGGGAACATAGATCTCAAGTAGGCTTGACAGGTAATCGGGGCTGCGTTATTGAGGCTTTTGTAGCACATGGTGTCTAGTTTGTACTGTATGCGCTTTGATACAGGGAGCCAGTGAAGTTGTGCCAGGAGAGGAGATATGTGGTCAGCTTTTTTCTTTTTGAGTACAAGGCGTGCAGCATTGTTTTGAATGCGCTGTAGGATGTGAATGGTGGAGGCAGGAAGACCAGACAGGAGTGAATTGCAATAGTCAATGCGAGACATTATGAAGGAGAGAACGAGTTTTGCAGTTGTTTCCACAGAGAGATACTTCCTGATCAGCCTTATACGATGGAGATGATAGTAGCAGGATCTGGCAGTTTGAGAAACAAAGTTGTTCATGGAGAGGGTAGAGTCAATGCAGACACCAAGGTTTTTAGCTGAATCAGAAATTGGGACTGATGTGTTACATAATGGGAGAGAAAGAGGAGGCAGCTGAGAAAGTTTCTGACGGTGCCAATGAGGATAGCTTCTGTTTTGTCGTCATTAAGCTGAAGTCTATTGTGTGTCATCCAGTTCTTAATGTCCGAGTAACACTCAGTGGTGCGAGTCAACAGGCGCTGTATATTATCAGGTGAGTCACTGTCTTGAAGTTGGGTGTCATCAGCATAGAAGTGGTGTTTTATAGAATGGGAGTTGATGATGGTGGACAGGGGGGAGGTGTAAAGAGTGAAAAGAACAGGGCCAAGGACAGATCCTTGTGGAACACCACAGGTCAGGTATGCAGGTTGAGAGTAAGTGCCATTGATGAGAACGGTTTGTTTTCTGTTGGATAGGTATGAAGTGAACCAAGACAGAGCAATGTCAGAGATGCCAAAAGTATGATGAAGTCTAGAAAGGAGAATACCATGATCAATGGTATCAAAGGCTGCAGACAGATCAAGGAGTGTGAGGAGAGAGACTTTGCCAGTATCAGTTGCAAGGAGGAGATTGTTGAGAATGTGTAGTAGGGCAGTTTCAGTGCTATGGCACTGGCGGTAGGCTGACTGGAAAGGATTGAGGAGATTGTTGGCAGACAGGTGAGAGTTCAGCTGGTTGAGGACGACTTTTTCAAGGAGTTTTGACAAGAAAGAGAGATTAGAGATAGGCCGGTAATTTTTCAGTTCATTTGGATCTAAATTGTGTTTCTTGAGGAGAGGGTGAACAATAGCAGACTTGAAAGAATCAGGGACAGTTCCAGTTTGAAGAGAAGTGTTGATGATGTCAGTGATGAATGGGAGGAGAGTAGGGAGACAGTCGGCGTAGAGAGAACCTGGAAGAGGATCCAGCTCGCAGGTTTTGAACGACATGGATCTGATTGTGTTGAGAATTTCTTCTTGTGAGACTGGGTTAAAAGTAGTAAGAGGTGTGCCAGAGAAGGAAGAGTCAGGTGGGCATGGTTGACAGGAGAAGACTAAAATGCATTGGCCATGTGTCACACAACAAGAACACAGACCTCATGGCAACCATCTTTCAAGGAAAAACAGTGGCAAAAAGGAAGAAAGGCAGACCTCAAAATCTCATACATCGAGAACATAACCAACATCAGTGGCCTAAATATTCAAGAAACTGTCCTCACAAGTCAAGGCAGAGTGGCTTGGATGGAGATGGTGGTGTCTATATATGCAGCAGCCAACACTGAACCTAATGACGTCAACATGTGAGACAGGTGTGCGGTATCAATAATGCCATTGGCAAATGTACTTGTACTGACAGTTGAAGTATCAGCAGCAACAACCAAAGAAGTAGCGGTCATACTATTTCAACAAGTATGAAACAAACACAAATTCCTGGAAATGATAACACCATCACGAAGGAAAGAGAAGGGCAGTAAGCTGGAACTGAAAAAAAAAATCAAATCAGTGAAAGAGAGGACTAGACAAACACTCTGTCAGACAGAGGAAGAAATAAACAGACGAAATAGACAAGGGAGACCACTTTCAGTTCAGTGATATTGAAAGCTGACCCCTCACCCGCCCGTCCCATCAACTTCAATGACGTAGCCGGCACGTGCTTCCCGCTCGAGGCACTCCTTGACCCAGTTTCCGCCATTCGTTGACCCCCTCATCCTGATAATCGTCCATCATTTCCACGGCAAACATCCCCCTGGGGGGCTTGGGGCTAGGGTAAAAGACAATCTGGGAGACACACAGACGACTTCTGTGGGGAAGGGCTAGGGAGACAATCCAGTCCATCTTTTTAGAGGGTGTCTTCATCTTTAAATATGTCTGTACCTTAGTCGGTATCCTTTTCAGTTCTTTGCCTGAACGCTCTGAGTTCATTCGATTAGACACGTTTTATTGCTCTGGTCCTAGCTGAGGATCAATGCAAATGGAAAATATATCTTAGGAGGTACGATTTCGTGTGTCCGTGCTTTTTGACAGGGAGGTTGAAGTGTGTGAATTCATTAAGCTATGTAACTTCAAAATATGTTTTCTTTTGAAAGTGTGTGAATTGATTAAGTTATGTGACTTCAACATATATTATATTGTGAAAGAGTGTGAATTGATTAAGTTATGTGACTTCAACATATATTATATTGTGAAAGAGTGTGAATTGATTAAGTTATGTGACTTCAACATATATTATATTGTGAAAGAGTGTGAATTAATTAAGCTTTGTGACTTCAAAATATATTATCGTGTGAAAGTGTGTGAATTTATTGAGCTATGTGATTTCAAAATATATTATCTTGTGAAAGTGTGTAAATTTATTGAGCTATGTGACTTTAAAATATATCATCATGTGAACGTGCGTGAATTTATTGAGGTATGTGACTTCAAACTATATCATCATGTGAAAGTGTGTAAATTTATTGAGGTATGTGACTTCAAAATATATCATCATGTGAAAGTGTGTAAATTCATTGAGCTATGTGATTTCAAAATATATCATCATGTGAAAGTGTGTAAATTTATTGAGGTATGCGACTTCAAAATATATTATCATGTGAAAGTGTGTAAATTTATTGAGGTATGTGACTTTAAAATATATCATCATGTGAACGTGCGTGAATTTATTGAGCTATGTGACTTCAAAATATATCATCATGTGAACGTGTGTAAATTTATTGAGGTATGTGACTTCAAAATATATCATCATGTGAAAGTGTGTAAATTTATTGAGGTATGTGACTTCAAAATATATCATCATGTGAAAGTGTGTAAATTTATTGAGGTATGTGACTTCAAAATATATCATCATGTGAAAGTGTGTAAATTTATTGAGGTATGTGACTTCAAAATATATCATCATGTGAAAGTGTGTAAATTCATTGAGCTATGTGATTTCAAAATATATCATCATGTGAAAGTGTGTAAATTTATTGAGGTATGCGACTTCAAAATATATTATCATGTGAAAGTGTGTAAATTTATTGAGGTATGTGACTTTAAAATATATCATCATGTGAACGTGCGTGAATTTATTGAGCTATGTGACTTCAAAATATATCATCATGTGAAAGTGTGTAAATTTATTGAGGTATGTGACTTGAAAATATATCATCATGTGAAAGTGTGTAAATTTATTGAGGTATGTGACTTCAAAATATATCATCATGTGAAAGTGTGTAAATTTATTGAGGTATGTGACTTCAAAATATATTATCTTGTGAAAGTGTGTGAATATATTAAGCTATGTGACTTGAAAATATGTTATCACGTGAAAGCGTGTGAATTTATTGAGCTATGTGATTTCAAAATATGTTATCGTGTGAGAGTGTATGAACTGATTAAACTGTGTGACTTCAAGATATGTTTATCTTGTGAAAGTGTGTGAATTCATTAAGCTATTGACTTCAAAATATGATATCTTGTAAGTAGGTTGTGTCAATGTACACCATGCACAATATTTCTCTGCCATCATCACTGGGGTCTGTAACGCAAGAGCTGGCTTATTTGCTGCCCATCTTAATGTCGTGATAATTTTTTGTGGTGTTGGCTAAGTGTTTTGTATGTTGTCTCCCCAACCATCTCCTTCATTATCCACATTGTCCATTTCAAGTGTATTATGATTGTTGGCAGCTTTGGGTGGAGCGCATATGGAATTGTCCAATGATGATGAATCCTTCTTGAACACATTCAAAGCTCCTACTGATCCAAGACTAAATGACAAAGTTGGCTTTGCACTGATGGCAAATTCTAAAAGTTATGGCCACTTTTTTGTAGTATTTGTGATTGATTGTTTTCATTGATTGATTGATAATCATCCATCATTTCCATTCCAGACATCCCCCCAAGGACTAGAGCCGAAGGTAAAGACAGAAGTCTGGGACACACATTAACAACTTCTTTTAGGAGGAATGGGTGGGGTGGATGGGTAGGGAAAGACTGCGAGTGAAGGACCTGTCTCCCTATGTGGGCTTTGTGTTCGTCTTTAGAATTATTTTTCTTGTTTTATAGGGAATGTCTTTGTCACTTCAATGCTTGGGCTGTTTCAGTCTGTTTTTGAGCGTGGTCTTTACAGACACTTCGTTCTTCAGTCTGTTTCAGTCCATTCTACTGGGTAGTCTTTACAGACACTTCTTTCTCTGATCTGTTTCAGTTTTTCTAGTGGGTAGTCTTTATAGACATACTTCTTTCTCTGATCTGTTTCAGTTTTTCTAGTGGGTAGTCTTTATAGACATACTTCTTTCTCTGATCTGTTTCAGTTTTTCTAGTGGGTAGTCTTTGCAGACATACTTCTTTCTCTGATCTATTTCAGTTTTTCTAGTGGGTAGTCTTAAAAGACATACTTCTTTCTCTGATCTGTTTCAGTTTTTCTAGTGGGTAGTCTTTACAGACATACATCGTTCTCTGGTCTATTTCATTCTGTTCTTGTGGGTAGTTTTTACAGACATACACCTTTCTCTGGTCTATTTCAGTCTGTTCTTGTGGGTAGACGTACAGACATACATCCTTCTCTGGTCTATTTCAGTCTGTTCTTGTGGGTAGTCTTTACAGACATACATCCTTGTTTGGTCTATTTCAGTCTGTTCTAGTGGGTAGTCTTTACAGACATACATCCTTCTCTGGTCTATTCCAGTCTGTTCTTGTGGGTAGTCTTTACAGACATACATCCTTCTCTGGTCTATTCCAGTCTGTTCTTGTGGGTAGTCTTTACAGACATACATCCTTCTCTGGTCTATTCCAGTCTGTTCTTGTGGGTAGTCTTTACAGACATACATCCTTCTCTGGTCTATTCCAGTCTGTTCTTGTGGGTAGTCTTTTATAGACATACATCCTTCTCTGGTCTATCTAAGTTGTTCTCGTGGGTAGTCTTCACAGACATACATCCTTCTCTGGTCTATCTAAGTTGTTCTCGTGGGTAGTCTTCACAGACATACATCCTTCTCTGGTCTATCTAAGTTGTTCTCGTGGGTAGTCTTCACAGACATACATCCTTCTCTGGTCTATCTAAGTTGTTCTCGTGGGTAGTCTTCACAGACATACATCCTTCTCTGGTCTATCTAAGTTGTTCTCGTGGGTAGTCTTTACAGACATACATCCTTCTCTGGTCTATTCCAGTCTGTTCTTGTGGGTAGTCTTCACAGACATACATCCTTCTCTGGTCTATCTAAGTTGTTCTCGTGGGTTGTCTTCACAGACATGCATCATTCTCTGGTCTATCTAAGTTGTTCTCGTGGGTAGTCTTTACAGACATACATCCTTCTCTGGTCTATCTAAGTTGTTCTCGTGGGTTGTCTTCACAGACATGCATCCTTCTCTGGTCTATCTAAGTTGTTCTCGTGGGTTGTCTTCACAGACATGCATCCTTCTCTGGTCTATCTAAGTTGTTCTCGTGGGTAGTCTTCACAGACATGCATCCTTCTCTGGTCTATCTAAGTTGTTCTCGTGGGTAGTCTTCACAGACATGCATCCTTCTCTGGTCTATCTAAGTTGTTCTCGTGGGTAGTCTTCACAGACATACATCCTTCTCTGGTCTATCTAAGTTGTTCTCGTGGGTAGTCTTCACAGACATGCATCCTTCTCTGGTCTATCTAAGTTGTTCTCGTGGGTAGTCTTCACAGACATGCATCCTTCTCTGGTCTATCTAAGTTGTTCTCGTGGGTAGTCTTCACAGACATGCATCCTTCTCTGGTTTGTTTCATTTGGTTATGAGGGTGATGTTTATAGACGTGGTTTTACAAGCGCATTGAATCAGAATTAGTACAATGAAGCAGGAATTAGTGGTGACGGTAAACTTCGTTAGCTGATGTGTATGTTACTTTGTCTGTCTGTTCCTGTGTTTGTCTTTGTTTTATAACAATGATTTACACACGTGCGGGTTTGATTATTCATTAGTCCTACTAATCGTTATTCATTTCCCTTAACAATCTGTGTACTGGTTTGGTTAGTCATTAGTCTTGCTAATTATTACTCAGTTCCCTTAACAATCTGGTTACCGGATTAATTATTCATTATTGTTACTGATTATTATTCAGTTCCCTTAACACTCTGTGTGCATGGACCAGGGACGGAACAATGACAATTCTATTTTGTGTTGATGGCATGGATTTTGTCAGCCTTATGATTTTCATTGTTTCTTCTTCTTCTTCCTCTTCTTCTTCTTCTTCTTCTTCTTTTTCTACTTCTTCTTTCTTCTTCTTCTTCTTCTTCTTCTTCTTCTTCTTCTCTTCTTCTTCTTCTTCTTTCTTTCTTCTCTTCTTCTTCTTCTTCTTCTTCTTCTTCTTCTTCTTCTTCTTCTTCTTCTTCTTCTTCTTCTTCTTCTTCTTCTTCTTCTTCTTCTTCTTCTTCTTCTTCTTCTTCTTTTTTTCTTCTTCTTCTTCTTCTTCTTCTTTCTTCTTCTTCTTCTTCTTCTTCTTCTTCTTCTTCTTCTTCTCTTCTTCTTCTTCTTCTTCTTCTTCTTCTTCTTCTTCTTCTTCTTCTTCTTCTTCTTCTTCTTCTTCTTCTTCTTCTTCTTCTTCTCTTCTTCTTCTTCTTCTTTCTTCTTCTTCTTCTTCTTTCTTCTTCTTCTTCTTCTTCTTCTTCTTCTTCTTCTTCTTCTTCTTCTCTTCTTCTTCTTCTTCTTCTTCTTCTTCTTCTTCTTCTTCTCTTCTTCTTCTTCTTCTTCTTCTTCTTCTTCTTCTTTCTTCTTCTTCTTCTTCTTCTTCTTCTTCTCTTCTTCTTCTTCTTCTTCTTCTTCTTCTTCTTCTTCTTCTTCTTCTTTCTTCTTCTTCTTCTTCTTCTTCTTCTTCTTCTTCTTCTTCTTCTTCTTCTTCTTCTTCTTCTTCTTCTTCTTTTCTTTCTTCTTCTTCTTCTTCTTCTTCTTCTTCTTCTTCTTCTTCTTCTTCTTCTTCTTCTTCTTCTTCTTCTTCTTCTTCTTCTTCTTTTCTTCTTCTCTTCTTCTTCTTCTCTTCTTCTTCTTCTTCTTCTTCTTCTTCTTCTTCTTCTTCTTCTTCTTCTTCTTCTTCTCTTCTTCTTCTTCTTCTTCTTCTTCTTCTTCTTCTTCTTCTTCTTCTTCTTCTCTTCTCTTCTTCTTCTTCTTCTTCTTCTTCTTCTTCTTCTTCTTCTTCTTCTTCTTCTTCTTCTTCTTCTTCTTCTTCTTCTTCTTCTTCTTCTTCTTCTTCTTCTTCTCTTCTTCTTCTTTCTTCTTCTTCTTCTTCTTCGTCTTCTTTTTGTTCTTCTTCTTCTTCTTTGTTTGTTGTTTGTTTTGTTCTCTTTTCTTTTTCGTCTCTTTGTTCTTCTTCCTTTCTTTTCTTCTGTAGTTGTGTTCTTCACTTTGTTCTTCTCTTCTTCTTGTCTTCTATTATTCTTCTTATTATTATTGTTATTATTGTTCGTAGTAGTAGTAGTAGTAGTAGTAGTAGTAGTAGTAACAATAACAGTAGTAGTAGTAAGAGCAGCAGCAGCAGTAGTAGTAGTAGTAGTAGTAGTAGTAGTAGTAGTAGTAGTAGTGGTAGTAGTGGTAGTAGTAGTAGTAGTAGTAGTAGTAGTAGTAGCAGCAGCAGCAGCAGCAGCAGCAGCAGTAGTAGTAGTAGTAGTAGTAGTAGTAGTAGTAGTATAGTAGTAGTAGTAGTAGTAGTAGTAGTAGTAGTAGTAGTAGTAGTAGTAGAGTACAATCCATAGCTTGATTGGTTGGTTACTGATAGCACACACAATTCTACATCTTTACTTCTGTAAAACAATCATGACTGAATACGTTTACAATCAAGTTTCTATAGAGGTAACTATGCTAATAATAATAATAATAATAATAATAATAATAATAATAATAATAATAATAATAATAATAATAATAATAATAATAATAATAATAATAATAATAATAATAATAAATAATTACAATATTTATATAGCGCAAAATCTTCATAAAATCAAATCTAAGCGCTGAAACAGACACACACACGCACGCACGCACGCACACACACGCACTCACGCGCGCACACACACACACACACGCACACGGCTATAAATGGGGAGAAAGAATAAAAGCAATGCAAAATTATAGAGAGCATATTATATACAATTATATATTGCAATGTGATTCCCCTCCGAGTGGAGACAGGCTGCAGAGGGGATTGAGTGAGGTCAGGATTTTATGCAGATGAGAAAAGGTGAGTTTTGAGAGCGGACTTGAAGGAGACAAAAGTAGGTTGCTGACGGACTGAGAGAGGAAGTTTGTTCCAGGAGAGCGGACCAGAAACAGAGAAGGCTCGTGGACCATAGGTATTGAGCTTAGTGCATGGAAAGTGAAAAGTCCAGACGATCGGAGGCAGAGCGGAGGGTACGTGAGGGAACACAGATCTCAAGTAGGCTTGACAGGTAATCGGGGGCTGCGTTATTGAGGCTTTTGTAGCACATGGTGTCTAGTTTGAACTGTATGCGCTTTGATACAAGGAGCCAGTGAAGTTGTGCCAGGAGAGCAGATATGAGGTCAGCTTTTTTTCTTTTTGAGTACAAGGCGTGCAGCATTGTTTTGAATGCGCTGTAGGATGTGAGTGGTGGAGGCAGGAAGACCGGACAGGAGTGAATTGCAATAGTCAATGCGAGACATTATGAAGGAGAGAACGAGTTTTGCAGTTGTTTCCACAGAGAGATACTTCCTAATATTTACTAAACATTTCCATCATCCTGTGACTCACCACCTTCATAATCATTTCCACTGCAAACATTCACCAGAGGACTGAGACCTGGGAAAAAGAAGACTTGTGTGGGGGGGGGGGGGGGGTAGGACTGGGAGAGACAGCCCTGTCTGTCTATGTTGGGAGATGTGGTCATGTTTAGATGTGTCCATTAATTTAGAGAGTCTCTCGCTGTATAGGACCATCTTTTGGACAGATGCTTCATCTGCTTGTTGCTGGGTTTCTTTTGAGGACATTCGTATGAGTGGTCTTACATGTCTCGTTAAATCAAAAAGACAGCCATTCCAGTAATAAGAAAAACGTAACAGTTTATTTAATTAGTTAGTATTGCTGTTGTTGTTGTTGTTGTTGTTGTTGTTGTTGTTGTTGTTGTTGTTGCTGTTGTTGTTGTTGTTGTTGTTGCTGTTGTTGTTGTTGTTGTTGCTGTTGTTGTTGTTGTTGTTGCTGTTGCTGCTGTTGTTGTTG
>JAPXFY010005610.1:0-14617 GCA_030674185.1 Monoplex corrugatus
ATGGAAACAAAACCAAATGACAACCTGTCAGTTCAGAAAAACCGCTATCAGTCCATCAGCCTGTCTAATTGCATGCAACGATCCTAAGAAGTCGTGGAGAAGGGTGACAACTCCTCTATTACAGATTCTTTTGGTGAGGGTTTTTGGCCTTGGATCAGCAATTACCCTGACCAGGATATGACTGGAGAGACCGGCAATGCATAATTTCGAATTTCGTTGGCGAATTCGGAGCTCGTTCAAGATAGATTCTCCGCTCCGGACAATTCAAGAACATCAGTCAAATCTGGCGAATTCCTTAAGCAGCAGGAAGCCCCACACGTTAGCAAGGTCTTGAAATGAGAGGGGAAGAGGGAAGAGGGAGAATACGACAGGTCTATGAAACGTTGAGCTGACATCACCAGAATGATTGGATCATTAAATTGAGCAGCGAAACGGCCATTTTTCATGTTGTAGAATGGAAAGAATTACAAGCCGTCAGATTTTGAGTCCATGGCTCTATTACAATAGAGCCAGCCGGCGATGCCTGTTCTGTTTTGTTGAGTTTAAAGTCCTACCACTCTTAGAGCATGAGGACTAGCTATAAGAATGTTGCTCAAAGAAGCCTTAAAACATTTTAATTGTACTGTGAGATACCGGTGCTATTGTCCGATTCTCTACATTCCACTACCCAGGTACTCTTTCGGTATAAATAGTATTCCTTCCTTCTGGAAATTCTGTGCTAGAAATTCTCTTCTCACTCTTTGTTTCTGCCTTTCTCCTTTGCTTTCTGTCATTTCTTCATGTCTGTTTCTGCCTAGATGATCCAATCACCTGAGTACATTCAATAAAACCTTACGTACTTTATCCTAGGATTGATAAGTGGTTACATATTATATTGCGTGTATTTTTAGCTCTAAGGAAATGTGATGTGCAGAATCAATTTTAGCTAATTTACGTCCATATTAATATATATACTACACGTCATTATTGAAGGGCCAGGAACGTTTTTGAGTCAATTTTTGAAAGGAGAAATAACCTATTTTCTCTTACTCTTTTCTCCAATTCGTTGCCGTAACTGAATGGATAAGAGCTCAGACAACATTGCAGTTTCCTTTTGGCACGTGTTTGGGGATTTGCCGATTTGCAATGGGCGGCCCAAGGAAGACAATTTCCACACGAAATTGTCGAATCTTCAGCAGGGTCTCTCTGACGACGCAGGCAAGGTAGCGACAAAATTCGCTTTGCACGTGCAAGGCAAGCCCTTTTTGAACACTACTCCAGCCAAAGTTGCCCGCAGACGAGGATAAAAAGGACCCGTTCTTGGTTCGTTTTAACCATGCTTGCAAGACGACGGATGACGGATGAGCAGCGGGGGAGAGCCCTCGCTCTGCTTGATGAAGGCCTAGCGCAGCGGGAAGTTGCTAGACGACTTGAAGTGTCGCATTCCACAATCCAGAGACTGCTGGAGCGCTTCAATGAGACTGGAGCAGTCCAGGAAAGGCGTCACATGGGTCGACCCAGAGTAACGACAAGACAGCAAGACCGCTACCTTGCCCTCTCCGTCCTGAGGGAAAGGGCATCCACTGCGGTGACCTTGAGGGGTCAACTGAGGGACGCAACAGGTGCTAACATCAGCTGCAGCACGGTGAGAAGACGGCTACATGAGGCAAACTTGAGGTCACGGAGACCGGCCGTCCGACCCGTGCTGTCACCGGTCAACAGAGTGCGCCGCATGACCTGGGCCAGGGAGCACGTGACCTGGACAAGGCAACAGTGGGCCCGGGTCTTGTTTTCGGATGAGTCCAGGTTCACCCTGACCTTTAACGATGGCCGGGCTCGGGTGTGGCGACGTCAAGGGGAGAGGTTCGCTGACGCCACTGTCCAAGAGCATAACCGGTACGGCGGCGGGTCGGTGATGGTGTGGGGTGGCATGAGCCGTGGTACCCGGACCCCCCTGCTCCCCATTGACGGCATCCTGAACGGGGTCCGGTACCGGGACAAGGTTCTGGCGGCCGTGGCACTGCCTGCGCTTGTGGACCTTGGTCAAGGCGCCATCTTCCAGGACGACAATGCACCTGCGCATCGAGCACGCCTTGTGACCGACTTCCTGGAGCAGCATGAAGTCGTCCGTATGGCCTGGCCAGCGTGCTCACCTGACCTGAACCCAATTGAACACCTCTGGGATGTGCTCGGGAGGCGCATCAGGGACAACCACCCCCCACCGGGCACCCTGGCCAGGCTGGTCGACATCCTGCAGATCGAGTGGGCGGCCATCCCTCAGGACACACTCCGTACCCTTGTGGGGTCGATGCATCGGCGCTGTGAAGCATGCATCCAGGCTCGGGGCGGACACACGCGATATTGAAAACAGATTGGCCAAATCTGACACTTTCTGTTTTTTGAAAAGGGGGGGATGTTCCTTTAAATGCATGTGCTGTTCACTAATGGGTCATTGTGCTAATTTCTTTTTCCAAAACAGGTGTGGAAATGATGAAATAAAACATAGAATCAATTCTAAACATTGTCAATTATTTCAACTTAAAATTAGAGAGGAAGGAAGAAGTGGCCCTTAAATTATGATTAGGAGTATATATATGTGTGTGTGTGTGTGTGTGCGCGTGTGTGCGTGTGTGTGTGTATGCATGTGATATGTGTGCGTGTTTTAGTGTCCTTAGTTTTGTCAGCATTAGTGTTCAGATTTGGTTTTTTACACTCCTTGGTGATGAATTGGACGGAATGGTTAACGCCAGGGGCATATCCTTCGACGATTATGTCCACGAATGCATCGATGTGTGTTCTTCTTCTCCAGTGAGGTATGGTGTACGTGTTGAGGTCTATTTCGTTAAGTTTAAAGTCCTACCACTCTCAAAGTGTATGAGGATAAGCTATAAAATGTTGCTCAAAGAAGCCTTAAAACATTTTGGTTGCACTGTGAGATACCCATGTTATTGTCGGATTCTGCGGATTGTTGGATGTACGTTTTGAGCTGGTGATATCCCCGATATGTCTCTGTGCAATCAGCTGGGCGTTAAACAACAATGACAATAACAAAACCCAGACTGTTGTAAAACTGTGGTTTGCCTTAGGGCCGAATCTGCGACCTTCACAGATCAGTAAATGCACGATTTCGCTAGTGATCATAATCTATATTGACCAACGCAAATGATCGGTCAGCATGATTATCCGCTATAAGTCTCAGAACTATGAAGACCTGTGCTTTGTGCTATCCTAAGCCCTCTGCAGTGCCAGGTATGTCTGTGTGACGAACTTGTGTAAGGGCTGCCACGTGGAGAGAGACGGTCAGTCTGCATGTGCTCCTTTATTCTCAGAGCCACCAAAACAGAGAGGTGGAAACCAGATTCCAGAAAGAGAGTGTCAGCTATGAACTCGACCCATTCCTGAAACACCCCTAGCATCAATACCGAAACAAAAGCCAAGCTCCTCAGTTCTATTTTCACCTTCACCTTGACATACCAGTGCCGGACTGAGATCTTAACTAAGCCCCTAAGTACAGAATTACCGCCTGTAAGATGCGTGGTTTAAGAAGAGCTGTCAAGACCAAACATGATCAGAAACATCAAGATCAGATAAATGGTAAGAAACAATATCGGTGCACCATCTGATTCATCGACAGAGATTAACTCTTTGACCCCCGTACCCTGTCCACCAGCATCTTGAATTGTCAACCATACTAGCAGAGCAAACACTTGACCCTTTGACTCCCTCATCCTATTCACCAGCTTCCTGCAGGAAGGGTTAAGTTTATGCTGTTGGTGAATAGGGTGCGGGAGTCAAAGGGTTAAGGAGATTTGGTCAACTGACCAGCATGCAAGCCTGCCAGTTGGCTCAACAAGCACACAACAAAAAGATGTCTGGATGTAAAGCGGGAGGTACACTAACGAAAACCTAGACAGATAGCGTGAAAGAGCGGACCTTGATTTCACGTGGCATTTCTCCACTTCAAGCCTTCCATCTTACAGCTGACCAACAAGTCTTTTTCCCCACAACACTCATGATGATACAAGCAGACAGGTAAAAGAAGCAGCTTTCAAACTGTGATTTGTCCAGTCCCGATCCCTGTACAGAGCTATGTTTCATAATCCAAGAGCTGCCACAACGAAAGGCATAGATCGCGTGCCACAAAGTATGTTACCTATCTCTCGCTGCTTGTCTCTGGTACAACATACTCCAGGATAAATCCATAAACGACAAATGAAGTTGTGCGCGAAACCATTAGCAGTCAATGCCGGTGTAACGCGAAATTTACTCCCCGCGGAAATTACTCCGGAGTAAAAACCGCATGTGCCAATTTTTACTAGGAGTAAAAACGGCGTACGAGAAATTTACTCCCTTGACAAAGCCGAAAGTACTCCCTCCACGAAAAAGTTGGCCCGCAGAATTTTACGAGTAAATTGCGCGTACGCCAAATTTACTTGGAATGGCGTTTTTTGAGTATTTTTAGAATGTCTGGGAGTTTTCTAGGGGTTTTGTCGGCGTGTTGGTTATTGTGTACATATGCATAAATCCCTGAAAATAAGTTTGTATGTTTTGGGAGGGGGTGGTTCATGGTATCTAGTGTAGCCGTGCACGCCCAACGGCGTGTAGCAGACGTCTTTTCTTCTCAAACGATTTTGAGTACAGTTAACTCCCCTGGTTCAGCGATTCTCAAAAATATTAGGAAATTCTATTATTTAAACCCTTAAAAGTTAAGAAATGAATAACTTGTGCACTCTAATTCAGCAGAAAAGTATGTATTTCTTGTAGGAGATGTCCCCGAGGCGAAATTTCCCCTCGTTTGCCTGAAATTAATAATTTTGTTGCCCGATCGTTCGGTACTATTCGAATTTCCGACCAGTGAGCCGTGATGATCGGAAATTTGTATAATGAAATAAATTGTGGAAATTTTAAGATCACGATTAGAATGTTGGTATTCTAATCTTTCATTTGTACCACATCACACCTTTAATCATTAGATATTAAGCTTGCATTAAAGAAAGTTCAGGCCAAGTCAAAGTGCGACAAACCGCCAAAATGACCGCCATCTTGCCGGGATGTAGAATCGAATTCTTAATACCGTATTTAAAATCTGAATTAGAATACAAAATTACATTTACATTTTTGCTCCTTTTATAAACAGAATTGATATTGCAATAAAATATTGCTAAGCAGTAAAGTACTAGAAGAGATCTTGGCATTCCGTATTGTGGTCGAACTATGCGTGTCCAAATTAGGATCATTTGTGTTTTTCTATTGCCTGTTCACGATCAATTTCTGCACTGAGAGATCGATTTACCTATTCAAAGTATGTCCACATAAACTTATCGATTATCGTGTATTCACTCATTCGTTTGATATTTTTCATGGTCCAATATTGATTGATTAAATCATAAAAATACGGCTAAAATCCATTTCAGCAAAGTGTAAACATTGAGTTAAATCACTTAGAGTTTCGATCTGTGTGAATGTTGTGCAAAATGATGTAGAATACAACAATCTGTATGCTGTGTAGAATTTTCTGATATATGATATGTTGGTATTTGTTATGTGGACCGCAAGATAAGCACCGCTGAGCTTGCTCATAGAAACACAAATCGGGCCCCTAAGGGTTTCCAGAGAGTCGTTTTGCCTGCGGGCTCGCGGTGCGGTCAATGCGGTTCACATGCGGAGTATATAAGCGGATGAGTGCGAGTGCCATGTATGCCTTTCTCCTCTGATCTGGTCTTGAACGGTTGGGTCAGATTAAAGAGAGAAACATCTGTCTTCCCTGGGTCTTCTTCGTCAGGCTGCATTACCATCTGCGCTCTTCTGCTCTTCTGCCTCCTGTCTTCACCTTCACCCTTATTACCACACCATCACACTAGGATTGTTTTCGGGGTATTTGTAGATGTTTGTCAGAGCGTTTATCGTTTTGTTGATCGGAAATTAAGTTAAGACTTTCACGCGGAGCTGTATTTTGGTGACTCACATAAACCAGTGCTGTCAAATCTCATTGTGTAGCATGACATTTTGCACCATATGCCAACTGGACAGCACTGACTGAAACTGACCTGATTGTGTCATATGACGGATCATACAGAGTAGAGTCTTACATGTGTCAGTGTCATGAGTCAGTGTGCCGTGTATGTCAAAGTATTGTTGTTGCATTCAGTGGATGGGCACGCACACGCCTGCACGTGTATGTGGGTGTGGGTGTGGGTGTGGTGTGTGTGTGTGTGTGTGTGTGTGTGTGTGTGTTTTGGTGTGTGTGCGCGCGCGTCTGTCTGTGCGCACACGCGCGTGTGTGTGTGTAAAAGAAACGAGAAGGGAGAGGGTGGAGAATAGGTGTTCCAGCATTGTTTGCACTGGAATATTGATATGTGTGTGTTTATCTGTATATGAATTATCACATTGTTATGTGCCTATATGTGTATATTTCTAGCTATAAACGTACATTTCAAAGAATACATGTAATGTCACTGTCAATACCGCCGAGTACAATTTATATTAAAATCTGTACTGGAACTATATCTCTTGATCAAGATCTTTCTCGGTAAGGCCGAAAATTGCAGGCATCCCTGGTTATTACACGGGCCGTGGCCTGGCTCAGATGTCAAGGGTCAGTAGGTCAGTTGGTACCAGTGATGCTTCTCCTATCACCTATAATATACACATAGGAGAGCATGCCTGCCTTTCTAAAAATAGCACGGCTGATTCCACACACACGATGTATAGCGCACAAGGTTTCTTTTGGTGATTATGTAGGACTTTCAATGTTCATTTAATTGTTTGTTTTTGTGGATATATAATATGACGTTCTATTGATTGTCATAAAATTTAGTAAAGGTAGCACTAAAATTGCTCCAGTTACAAGGCCAAAGACATAGGTATGTGTGATTATACATACCCATGGCGTACATTAAAGGTATAAGCAAAAGACTGCTCATGGACAATGGGATAAAATTATATTTTCTTGTTATTTCCCAGCTTCCAAAAATTATCTCCCTACAGGAAGCTGGTGGATAGGATAAGGGAGTCAAATGGTTAAGTTTGCTTTGCTAGTATGGTTGGCAATGCAGGATGCTGATTGACAAAGTGCGGGAGTCAAAGGGTTAATACACAAAATCAATGACAGTGGGAAACAAAATATACACAAAAGACATGAATTTGCCTAAAAATCAAATGTCTAGCCATTGCTTGTTCTTTACTTGTGCCACATCACTCATACTTTTAACAAGTAATGACTTAGATGTTTTTGAATAGGTAAAATACAGGTTGTCCCATACCTAACCCTTAAGTTTAAGGGAATGAGGTTGACAAAAGATCTCAATTTGTCTTCAGGGCAGCATCATGGGGATGTGGCCCATCTCCTCTCCATCACTGCTTTACCTCCCTTAACTTACAAGAAAAACAGGTATTCATCCAGTGAGATTTGTATCCTCGCAAACTCATATGGTCAGATTGGAAAGCGAGTGTTTAACCTTGTGTCAATCTCGCCCCCCTGTATTTTTAACATTATGTAATGATTCCCAGTACCAGCAAAACACATACACGCCCCCAAAGCACACATATATATGCACAAACGCGCACATGCACTTATGCACGCACCCACACTCATGTATGCACATTCACAAGCACACACACATACATGCACGCATGCACACACACACACACACGCACACACACATTCTCATACACACACACACACCAATATGCACACAAACTCCGCTCTTCCATTTGTAAACAAATACAGGGCTATCAATAGTCCCATGTAAATGCAAACTCATACCAAAACATAACAAGTTCACATTAAAGACATCCTCAGAGGTCCTGATTCCATATGAAATGAAAAGAAACACTGAAAATCTAAGCCACTCTCCAAGTCCGTCTAGTATTTTCTCCCTGCATCTACCTGGTGCTCTCTTTCCCTCCAGCTTTCCCATTGTGACCAGGTGCTCCAATTCCCCTTTCCTCATAAAATGGCCTACAAATGCTGCCTGTCTTTTCCTAATCTTCCTTATCAATGATCTACTTGTGTCTGCCTCCATCAAGACTGTCTCGTTTCTTTTCTTTGCTGTCCATGGAACTCTCAACATTCTTCTTAGAAACCACATCTCGGCTGCCTCAATCTTGTTCTGGCTTTGCTTGTTGACTGTCCACGCCTCACATCCGTACAACAGTATTGGTTCTATATAACATTCAAGAACTCTCTTCTTGATGTTAAATGATAGGCATTTGTTGGTAAGAATGCTTGTCAACTTCTTGAATGCTGTTTTGGCTTGGCAGATTCTGCCGGCTATTTCTGATGTGCATCTGCCGTCTGATGAAATGATCATTCCCAGGTATTTAAATTTATCAACTTGTGTCAAGTTTGTGCCGTTTGCTGTTATTTTGCATGAGGGGATTTCATGTTTTTTACTTATCACCATGACTTCAGTCTTCCTGCTGTTTAGTTCCAACCCCTTATTTTTACTTTCTATTTCTAGTATATTCACAAGGTTTTGTAGGTCCCTTTCATTTTCTGCAATTAGCACGGTGTCATCTGCATATCGAATGTTGTTTATCATTTTCCCTCCAACCTTTAATCCAGGGTCTTCTTCTAGGTTTCTCATGATGTTTTCGCTGTAAAGGGAAAACAGATCTGGTGACAAACCACAACCCTGTCTGACTCCTCTTTTGATGTTTTGGAAAGAGCTTATATTGTGTTCTATTCTCATTGCAGCTGTTTGTTCCCAGTGCATATTTCTGATTATTCGTAGATCTTTTCCATCACCATTGAGTCTCTTCAGTTGGTTGATCAATTCTTCATGTCTTACCCGATCGAAAGCATAAATACAAATCCTTAATTCATCTCAATTGACCTCTCTATGATAGTTCTTAGGATGTATATGGCATTAATAGTTCCTTTCCCTTCCACAAATCCACACTGTTCTTCTGCTGTTTCTTCTTTGATTCTATTCCTTGTCCTCATCATGATTATTCTTAACAGGATTTTTGTTACATGACTCATCAAACTGATTGTGCGATGGAGTTCGCATTCTATAGCCCCTGTCTTCTTTGGAAGTGCAATGAAAATTGATTTTGACATATCTTTGGGGATTTTTCAAGTGTCGTAAATTTCATTTAGGACTGTTATTTTTTCTATACCAAATTCCTCCAGGGCTTCAATCATCTCTGTAGTAATGTTGTCTGATCCTGGGGCTTTTCCTGGTTTCATCTTTTTCAATTCTGCTCTAACTTTATCTTACATTATGGGTGGTCCTTCAAAGTTCTTTTTTATAATGTGTTCTTCGTTTCTGTCATCCTCAAAAAGGTCTTTAATGTACTCTCCCCATCTGTCTAATATTTCGTCTTTTTCCATGATAAGTGTGCCATCTTTCGATTTTAAGCAACCAATTGATGTGTATGTATTTTTCCTGTGGACAATTTCTTCAATTCGTCTGTACATACCCTGAGGATCCGTTTTATGTCGGTCTTCTATTTCCTTGCATTTGTTTTCAGCCAAGCTTCCCTAGCTTCATTGCACCTATTCCCGATTTCTTTGTGTATCTTCCTCGTTTCTCTTTGCCTTCCTCCTTTCTTCCATCAAGCCTAAAATTTCTTTAGTCATCCAGCTCTTTTTTGCTTTTCTATATGCCTTAGGGATTTCTTCACAAGCTTCATTTATCGAATTTCTGAACTTTGTCCTTTGTTCCTCACTGTCACCAACGTCTTACAGAGCACTGAATTTGTTTTGAACATGTACATTAAATTTTTGACGTATCACTTCATCTGTCTTTAAAGAGTCCAAGATCTAAGCTACGCACAAAAAGTTAAGGATCACTATGAGAAAACAGGTGCGTAATAAACTCATTTCGCTACTGTTATTTATTTCTCAGTCCAGCCAAATTGTTATGAATTCTTGTTCAGCTGTAAGTGGGCGATGTTGTGTTAATGCGAAAATTGCACGGGATTCTCTACTACTGAGCTTGGCCGCAAACGGAAAAGCGGAAACTTGCGAAAAAGAACCTTGTTTTGGACCGTTCTGCCTGAACACATTGCACAAGCCAGATAGAAAAACCATTATGCACGTGCAAGCACTGCTGTTTATGTGTGAGATGCTGTCTCTTGCTTGGCTTTATAAGAAGACATTCCACCAGTAGTAGGCCTGATCTGACAATGCCTCCACGACGAAAATTGAGCGAGTTTGAGAGGGGACGAGCTGTTGCATGGTTCCAAGATGGTGTTCCCAAGCGAGAAGTGGCCAGGCGACTTCAGGTGTCCATCTCGGTCATTGTCAGACTGATTCAACGCTTCACAGCCACTGGGAGGGTCCATGAAAGACGCAGATCTGGTCGACCGAAGAAGACAAACCCACGTGAAGATCGTCTCATTGAACGACAAGCCCTGCAGACAAGAACAGCCTCTTCCAGCATCATTCGAAGGCAGCTGAGGGTGGCTACTAACATCAACATCAGCCAGCAGACCATACGGAACCGCCTTCATGGGTTTAACCTCCGTTCTCGTTGCCCAGCTGTACGGCCACGCTTAACTCCAGCCCATAGGGCAGCACGCCGCGCCTTCTGCAGACGTCACGTGAGGTGGACACGTCAGCAATGGTCCCATCCTGTTCAGTGATGAATCACGCTTCACCATGAACCACAACGACGGCCGACTGAGGGTCTGGAGGCGCCCAGGGCAACGCTTTATTGACACCACTGTCCAAGAAAAGGTGGCCTTTGGTGGAGGTTCTGTAATGGTCTGGGGGGCCTTCAGCCTTCACCACAGAACACCCTTGTATCATGTACAGGGTAACCTGACTGGCCTCCGATACCGGGATGAGATCCTTCGACCGCTGGCTGTGCCTACACTGCAGCAGATGGGACCGACGGCTGTCTACCAGGATGACAACGCTCGCCCCCACAGGGCAAGGGTGGTCAACGACTTCCTGCAGCAGTCTGGAGTCAACAGAATGGAGTGGCCAGCATGCAGTCCCGATCTCAACCCAATTGAGAACATCTGGGATGAGCTGGATCGCAAAGTGAGGAGCAACCACCCCCCTACCAGGGATGCCCAACACCTCTACCAGATGCTGCAGGCTGAGTGGCAGGCGCTTCCACAGAGGATCTTCAACCTGGTCAACTCGATGAGGACTCGCTGCGTCGAGTGCCAGAACAGCCATGGCGGTTACACGCATTACTGAACTTTTGGGAGCATCAGAATGCCCTGTCTTGTGATTTCAATGACTTTGGGAAATCAAATTTGGATACGTACCCACTTTGATCAAATGTACACACCAAACGATTGCTCGAAATTGAAGGCAATTGTGTATCGTTATCACTAAAGCATGGAATTAAATGTTTGCCAAACTTCAACGCATTGACTTTATTTTGAAAGTTTTGAATTTTTGTGCAAGTGATCCTTAACTTTTTGTGCGTAGTGTAGTTTGATGTTGTTTTTGGTCTGTTTCCTTTTCCTTAATTTCAGCCTTAATCTTCCCACTACATGATTGCGATCACTGTTGCTGTCTGCGCCTGGTAGTGTTTTTGCTGACAGTAAAGAATTTCTAAATCTTTTATTAATCACGATGGAGTCAATCTGATTTTTTTTATTATCTCCTGGACTCATCCAAGTCCATTTTCTTCTATTAGGCTGCTCAAACCAGGTGTTTCCTACTATGAACTCATTCATCTGTGCCCATTCTACAAGTTTCCCTCCCCTTTCATTTTGTGTACCAAGGCCATCATGAGGTGCTACTATATCCTCCACTCTACCCTGTCCCACTTTAGCATTAAAATCTCCCATTATAACTGTAACTTCTTGTGATTTACATTGGACCTTGGCCATCTCTAATACTTCTTAGAAGTTGTCGATGTCTTCCCGAGTACTTGCGGATGTTGGTGCATACACCCGAATGATGCTGATATCAAATGGTCTGCCTCCCAATTTGACCAGCAAAACTCTGTTGGACACAGCCCTGTATCCCTTAACTGCTTTTGATTTGTCCTTGTCCATTATGATGCCTACTCCTCTTTCATGTGAATTACCACCAGAGTATATCACTGTGTATTCTCCTAATGTTATATCATGCCTGCCCCCTTCCATCTCACTTCCCCTAGTCCTAAAATACTAATGTTAAGCCTTTCCATCTCCATTTTGATGTTGTCTAATTTTCCCTTCTGCAACAGTGTTCTGATGTTCAATGTTGCTATTTTGGTGTTTTTGAGTTTGAGTTTGGGTTTGGTTGCAGTATCTGGCTGACGGTCTGGTGTCACCTGCGCCGCATGACAGTCCCTACCGGACGAGGAGCACCTATTTATGTCGTTATCTTCAATTTCCTTTTGTTTGTCCATCCATAAATATCCTGGGGAAAATACAATGGTGGTTTC
This sequence comes from Monoplex corrugatus, assembly GCA_030674185.1. Lineage (NCBI taxonomy): Eukaryota > Metazoa > Mollusca > Gastropoda > Littorinimorpha > Ranellidae > Monoplex > Monoplex corrugatus. The sequence continues at coordinate 12,324 of JAPXFY010005610.1, forward strand.
CCGTTGCCTTCCATCATTTGTTTACGGTCTCTCCGTTAGCCTTTGTCGTTCCCACGACAATCTACAAGGCAGTAGGGTACTTTTTTTCAGGGTTAACTCCCTTAGCTTTATTCTCTCCCGAGATGTCCATAAGGCAGTGGTCATCAGGGCATATCCACACGCCGGTGGGCCTGCATGCCGCACGTCTGGGGGCCAGACCTCCTCCGAGTCCCTGAAGATTTAGCCTGAATCTGTGAGGTGCCCAGTTACTGCATGCCGCCAATGAGGAGGCATAACATAGGGCTTGCTGATGGAGAGGCTTATGTACTGACATGAAGAGACGCATTCTGCTCTTCTTTTCGCATAGCTGCAAGCAGCAGTTCTAGCCAGCGGTGCAGGCTGAAAGTGAGAAGTGATAAGCACGCAGTCACTAGCTGCCACACTAGATGCATCACATCCGCCGTTGACACTACAATGACTGAACCAGAGATTAGTATGAACAGATGGAATGAATATGGAGCATCCACTTTTAGTGACAATAGTCCTCAAGACACTATGCCCCAACTTGAACAGTCCCAAATCAGAACCAGATCCACTTTTAGGTGAAATTGAAGCAGCCACCAAGCAGTTAAAAACAAGAAAGTTCCCAGGAATTGTTAATGTTCCAGGAGAATTATTCAAACATGCTGAAAAGAAGGTGTAAAAGCAATGCACCGTCTTTGTTGTAAAATCTGGAATACACATCAGTGGCCAACAGATTGGAAACTTCAAGAATTTGTGATACTTCACAAAAGTGGCAATGTCAAAGACTGCAACAACTACAGAATCATTGCCCTAATCAGCCATGCCACTAAGATCCTGCTCATAATTATTCTGAACAGATTGAAACCCAGGATAGATGAAGAATTATCTGACTGCCAGGCAGGCTTCTGATCCAACAGAGGTACAACTGACATGCTCTGTGTGCTACAAACAGTCAGAGAGAAAATAAAAAGCACTGAAAAAGCTTTTGTTATCTTCATAGGCCATAGCAAAGCATCTGACAGCGTCATTCATTTCCACCTGTTCAACACAATGGTCAAAATGGGCTTTCCTAAACATCTTATAGCATTAATTGCCCCATTATATAAAGACCAAAAGGCTATTAGATGGAACAGTCAGAAATATGAATTCTTTAACATCCACAAAGAGTCAGACAAGGTTGTATCCTCTCACCACATCTCTTTAGCATCTACACGGAACAAGTCATGAGAGATGCTGACATAGAAGGCATGGGCATAAAGATGGGAGAAAAAAACTTAAAACCTGCGCTATGCCGATGATACTGTGCTATTAGCAGACATTACCAGTATGAAAAGAATTCTATACAGGGTGGATGCAGCAGGTAAAAAGGCTGGCCTAAGCTTGAACACCAAGAAAACAAAAGTGCTACATATCAAAGGCAAAGACACTGAAAACAATCTTAACATCTGAATTAACAAAGTCCCTTTAGAAAATGCTACGGATTTCAAACATTGTGGTTCTGTAAAAACTGATGATGGAACCTGCTCCAAAGACATCAAAATAATTGAAATGGCAAAGCAAAAATGGTTCAACTCAATAACATCTGGAGAGACAGAGCTTACAAAATGGCCTGAAAAGACTTAAAATGTTTGATCTGGCCAATCATGATTTATGGCTGGAAGAGCTTGATACCACCATAAAACTTCTAGCAGACATCAACAAAAGAAGACCAAATTACAGTGGCCATGTGTTATGTAGCAAGAACACAGACCTCACGGCAACCATTTTTCAAGGAAAAACAGGCAGAAAGGAAGAAAGGCAGATCTCCAGTCTCAAACACTGAGAACATAATCAACTTCAGTGGCATAAATATTCAAGAAATTGTCCAGAAAAGACAAGACAGAGTGGTCTGGACGGAGGTGGTGGTGTCAGAGAGTACAGCGGCCAACACTGAACCCAGTGACGCCGACAGATGACATAGGTGAAACCATACTGTTCAGCCAATGACCCTGATGGTAAATTGCATATGTAGAAACACGACATACCATTCTGATATATGTTGCACAAATTATAACAAATGTGCAAACCTTTGTGCCTAAAACAGCTCCACATGTATACGCATCAGAGTATCAAGTACACATGTTAAACATCATGTCAAGTCATGTCAGTGTGGTAGCTCATGGAAACATGAAAACACCCAGCATGCACACCCACCAAAGATGCAGTATGAAGATTGTGCAGCAACACACCACCTGCACAGTACATGCACATACACATCTGAGTAAAATCTGAATGCTTAAAAAGAAGTTCAA